>JAXQQM020061208.1:0-47601 GCA_034641835.2 Pinus albicaulis
ACAATCATTTGATCCACAGAATCCATAATGTAAGCATAATGTCTGCTATTGTTATTTGCCAATTTTTCAAGACTTTTGGAAAATTGCTTATGTTGTGTTGAAACTTGGTGGGCATAGCAGGATGGATGAGGCGCTATAGATGGATGGATGAAGAGAAGTAGGTCAGGATAATGACTACTAGGAAAGTAGCAATTGCCTCGTAACTGTCACAACTTTAATGGATAGCTGATCTTGATCCAATCGTCTAACAAAGAATCCAATGACACATATTATGACACAAAGGCAGTTAAGAAAGTTGTTTTCAAATCAAGAAGCCTTATGGCTTAATAAATAGTTTCCATCCCTGAAAGACTTATTTCCTAAGGCTATCCAACAATAAATAAACTAGGCATTATATACCCACGTACACCATCCAGCATTAAAGTAAACATATGCCTACCCCACATATATACAACGGATATATATATGGCTCGATAGCCTCGGAAATAAGCCTGGCCTTCCATCGCTCACATCTAGTTCGGACCTTGAACGAATGGTAATCAACGAAAGGATGCTTTCCTTTTTGTACGCATAAAAACCTGTTACAAAAAACCTAAGGTGAAATCCATAATCCAAAGCGCTACCATTAAAACACATTGAATTTGCATTCCAAACTTTAAACAAAATAACGATTTAGATAACACATTGCGATTAACGATTAATGTTCCGGAATTAAGTTAAAAAATTATCCACACTACGGTGCTAATTCTCAGTCAAAGTTTCGAACAAAAACCCCTAGCTAATTTTTCTCCATACAGCAATGTGATCCCATGTTTTTCGTTATATAACGCATCGATCGACCTAAATTTGGGTGCTCAAGTTTGATCCATTTGCTGAGCGTCAATTGTTCTTGCACCAAAGCGGACTGAAATCCATAATCGAAAGCGCAGCCATTACCACATATATCGAATTTAAACTCCAAACATTAAACAAAATAACTCCGATCACATTCTGGCCAAAGGCAAACGATTTAGTAATTAATACATTGCGATTGTCAGTTGAAGTTCCGGAATTAAGTTAAATAATAATCCACACTACGTTGTTAATTCTCAGTCGAAGTTTCAAACAAAATCCCGTATCTATTTTTCCTCCATAAATCAATGTAATCCCATGGTTTTCGTTATATAACGCAAGGATCCACCTAAATTGGGGTGCTCAAGTTTGTTCCATTTGCTCTACGTCAATTGTTACTTGCACCAAAGCGGACTGACATTAATTCTTTGCCATAACTTTAATAGAGAACACGGGCTACAGGCTACATATGATTTTCCATGCAATCTAGCAGCAAGGCACCCAACATTTTCAGATTTCGAACAAATAAGTGCAAGTGCACGTAATCTCTGAAGCTATTTTTTAGCTTAAAAATAATGGAAAGAAATTTGTTAGAAATTTTTATAAATCTAAGCTGTACTTCGAATGTTCTGACAATTTCTGATGGCGTTAAATCATTTTTTACTATTAAAATAAAATTTCTATAATCCTTATGTAAAAATTTGATTTCTATAATCTTTTAATATTAAAGGATATGGGAAGGTATTCATGACGTTGCACATCAACAAGGAGGACAATTAAACAATCCCGCTGCTTCGCTCGAATCTATGCATTCGAATCTTTCATAAGCCAAATCATTCAATAATTCACTGCATTCGGATTTAGCCAAATCGTTCAAGAATTCCCTCACCGTTTAGCCTGCCACACTGACTCCTCCTAGATCAGGAAGAAAAACGCATGCTCTCTCGGCAAACGACCAAGTAAAGGTAGGCAACAAGTATTTCCTTATGTCGGATAATGTTTTCGACTCTGCATTATCGCTCTCATCGCCCGCTTCCTTCATATCACCACCGTCGCAAAATGGTCCCACAGCTATGAGCGTATCAGCCGTTCTTTGCAAAATTGAACTTGCGTCTGTTCTCTATCTCGAACGCCTCGGAGAGAGCAGAAGTGCGTTCGATTCTGTGAAGAGAGACTGATGTGGTCATAGGAGTGGTATCATTTTGGGACGTGGTGATGGCAAGGTAGCCAGAGATATGGGCGATAATGTAGACTTGAAAAACTTCTCCAGTATAAGGAAGTACTTGTTGCTTACCTTTAGTTAGTTTTTATTCCGTTGTTTGGCGAGAGTGCGTGAGTCTTCTGCCGGATGCAAAAGGACAGAGAGTAGCGGACTAAATGCCATGGAATTATTGGACTATTTGGTATCGGTTCAGGTGATTAAGAAGTATTTAACAAATACACATTCAAATACACATCTCCAACATAGTAAGTAAGAAATAATTACACTTATTTTTTGGTTAAAAAATATCTTGTGAGACATGAAATATTTATCTAGAAGAACATTAAACTAGCAACAAAACAAAAAACTTAAAAACAATGAGCACAATATTTGTCTTGGGAAAAATCTAACTCTCTGAAAACAAAGGTAATGGATTAAGGTAATGGAAATCCATTAGATCCCTTGGTCAAGTAAGTCTTCACTCCTCACATATCTGATGGAAATCTAATAAAAATCCATTAGATCTCTTGCCCAGGTGAGGCTTCACTAACATATCTAATGGAAATCTAATGGAAATCCATTAGATCTTTTGGCCAAGTGAGTCTTCATTGCTCACATCCCGTAGCCTATTACAATAGAGTCTCGACCTAGCCTTTTAAAGGCCTCCTTACATGAATTCCATGAGCAAAAAACCATGGTTACACCAAACCATGTGCTCAAAACCACTAAGATTTGACCCTCTCAAATTTGAGTCTTTCCCAAGCCAATTTTACGAAATCACTCCAATTTAACTTGTTCAACTTTGACTCTTTCAAGTTTACAAAGCCACTACCCTTTGACCCGATCAAATTTTAGTCTTTACTAGTCAAATTTACATAAAATTTTCGATGAAGGAATTATCAAGTTGCTCATTTTAAAAAGTAAAAATAAATTATGAAATACATTATTTTTTTACTGTTAATTACTTTATCTCTTTATATACCAGCCTAGATCCATCTTAACTCTCAACTACTAAGGACCCAAAGGATTTTGATAGTAAGATATTTGATCCCTCTCAAGTTAAGGTAGATCTAGGATGGTTTAATTTCTCCCTTTAAATATGTTATATTCCACATGAATACCATGGGTCAATATCACTGTTCATTTTTATTTTTATTTTTATTTTATTTTTATAGAATTATTTTTATTTTGTTCCTTTTACGTTTATTTACATTACATTAATCTTTTTATTTAATTTATTTAAAAAATAAAATTATTTTTATTTTTATATAATATGACTTAGTCAAAACGTTAAACATTACATTACAACATCTCTACTAGGTTGTTGAGTCTCTTGGCACAATACAGTTGATATAAAATTATGGTATTAGTCCCGACCAAGGCACACTCTATTAACGTATTAACCACTATTATTTTAGTACTAAACAATGCAACTTATAATGTTTAACTTTGTTTTTTTTTTCAATAATTTTTTTTTCTTTTTTCAAAGGCCTAGTCTCACTTATAGACGAAATGGCTTGCACAATTTTTTTTTAAATTGCTAGTGCTCCAAGGGTTTTCAAGGGTCATAAATCCAATTATGCATTCAAATCAAAAATGTATTTTGAAGAACAAAAATCTTGGAATTGTATTGTCATTTTATCTATAAGTTAGAATAATCATTTTTTGACCATTTGAAGGTAATATCCTAGTCTTTGCACATTATAATGCCATGTGGATAATATCTCATAATTTAATACTATATTAATGCCTGATTTTTAGATATTCGTGTAGTTATTTTTTAAACTTTGTAGGAAGACCATCCAAAAATAAAATCCTTGAAAATAGCTCATACACATGTAAATAATGTATTTACCTTCAATTACTTCCCACCATAATTTGAGTAAATCTATACACTTAATAGTAGTCACTACTGAAATAACAATTGAAAGAAGACAAGATAGATAAGCCAAGTTTTGCATGGCTACCCTTTAGCCTCAACGATACACGGTCTGTGCACTTCACAGCCTGTAGCCTCCTCTTACGATGGTGATCGCCTTTCTTTGCTGGATGCCTTTGATGGTCTTCAACACACGGCAGGCGTCCTTTGGAGACACGTGCCAGGCTCCGCCTCCCGAGCCTCTTAGCGGAGGATTTCTGCAGGAAATGGATGGATTTTACAGCAATCAATTGCCCGGTTGAAAAAGAAAATGCAGACCAGAGAATCGAGGCCGTCCACTCTATTAAAAACGCCCTTTGCTGCCCAGACTTCCTTCTCGCAAAAGAGACCCTGAACGCACTCCAAAAGCTGGCCTCTCTCGATTTTCACCAAACAGGAAGCGAGGCAGGGGTTTGTATGCTGCAAATGATCTTGCGGCTCTTCTACAACACGGCAGCTCCTTCATTTGCTGCGGATCTGGGCTGGAGCGATAGCTTCCGTTTGCTGAAGCTGTTTCCTCCCCCACTGCTTCTGACTCGTCAAGATTCCGGCACTGTGTCAATCCCGAATGCTTTTGAAACTTTCTCTGCCCCCTTTCAGATTCAAATCGTACAGCTCTCAGGAAAGACCATTTTGCAATGGGTCCACTCTTCTGATCTGGTGCAGAGTCTCAAGATGAACCTGGAACACCGATTTGGGATTCCTTCTGCCCTTCAGCGACTTCTATTTCAAGGTAAACAACTCGATGATCCTCTTCCCCTCGCTTCTTACAACATTAAAAACAACAACTCTTTAGTGTTTTCCTTTCGTTTGAGAGGTGGCGTTGCAGGACAATCTTCTTCTACTCCTCCCTTCTCCTACAAAGCTGCAGTCCACTCTGAGTTTCCCATTTCCCAGGAGGCTCCCAAACCCAAGCCTTTCTTGGTTGACAAGTTAGAGGAGGTTCCCTCTATTGAGGTCTCCCACCCGAGCCTCGCAGATGACCTTCAAAAATATGCTGAAAGGGCCATCATTTGCAGATTCAATGGGCTTTGGCCGTGCTCCAAGGCCCTCTATGACTGGATCCATGACAACTGGACTCACCATTGCAAGGTCAGCTTCTGCTCAAAAGGCTATTTTATAGTTCTGTTCGACAATCCTAAGCACTTTGAACAGGCCATAGAAGAAGGTCCTTGGTTTATGGGTACAGCTGGACTCTTCTTAACTCCATGGTTTCCTGATTTTGACCCAGCAACTGCAGTCATCACCAAAACGCCTGTCTGGATCAGAATTCCAAACCTTCCAGCTCATCTATGGCATTTAGCAGTCTACAGGCGAATAGGCGACACCTTAGGCCGCTTTCTTATGGGAGATTCCTGGCGGGCACATCAAGGGCTCTACACATATGCCAGAATATGTGTGGAGCTAGATCTTAGCAAGGGACTGCCAGATCAAATTAATCTCAAGACCAATGACTTTGTTTGGACCCAGATGCTGGATTACGAGAACACTGCCTTCCGCTGCCGCCACTGTCACCTAACAGGTCACCTGCAGAATTCTTGCCCATCGCTCTCTGCCAAATCGAAAAAGGCCAACATTGCCAAGGCCAAACCCAAGCATTGGGCCCCTTGTTCTCCGCCGCCAGCAGTTAGCTCTGACTCTTCAAGCTCGGATGATGAGGGGAGCGATATAGAGCCGGACCAGGCGACTCAAAAGATTGATCCGTCCACTGATTCTCCTGAGCCCACCACTGTCACAGCAATTACTCAGAAACGCGTCCATGAGACCTCCTCTTCTGACTCAGATAAGGAGATCCCCATGCGGGAAAATCCCAATCTTCAAGTTGTTTTAGCTCACACTCCCCAGGATGGCTGGATAAAAGTCAATAAAAAGAAAGGGAAAAAACATCGTGTTGAGACTTCTGCCCATGTGGGGTAAGAGTCTGTCTTCTGCTCTCTTGATTCTTGCTGTAGCTCCATGTTTGATTCATTCCTTCTCCGGGACCGAGGTTGATAGTTTCATCATTTCCGGTCGGCCGGTCTCTTGTCTCTCTTGATTGTACTATATTTTACTCAATAGAAATAGATTAATTTTACTGAGAAAAAAAAAGTAGCGTGCTACTCTCCTTAAATTTATACAAGTCTTGTCTTAGTTATCAACATCACATCTCAATGTATTAGTTTCTATCAATGAAAGAATATACAATTTGATTTTCTTATTATTCACTTAGTTTACAATTTTTAATGCAATTTTTCCATTTTTCCATACAACACTTGTTTAAGATGGACATTGAATTATTTTATTCATAGGCAATATTGAAAGTTTTTTTTTGTTATTAATTGTTACACCTGGATTTGATTTTTTATGTTATTCTAATTCATACATTTGACTTGTTTAAGTTAAACTCTATTAATAAGTATATTAAGAAAATTATGAACAAAAGTTTAATTATATATATATATATATATATAAATTAATTATGGAGTGGTTTCCATAAACTGATGGTTAAGTGTCTATGTTACCAGATTGGTTAGATTAAAAGAAGTTATTTGATTGTTACCTTTCCTTTAAGAATAAAAAGAAAACCTTGATGAGGAAAAGGTGTTCTGTGCAAAAGAAAAAAGACAGCAAGATGTCTAGAAGGTGGGAGTGTCTAGAGCTGGTTGGAACCATTGGAACTTTAATAAAAACTGATAATGGGAGAAGAGACTAGACGATGGTCTTGAGGTCTCTCTCCAAAGAAGATGCTAAATAATCTTACCCTGGCGAGGAGCACAAGGAGAGCAATGGACGTAATACCTCTCAGATGGTTGGGAGGATACCGTCATGCCTCTTCATTTCAATTAGGTACTATAAACCTGAAAGGAATATAATTATGTGTTCCTTTGTTTTTATAAGTACTTTATTTCTGGGAAGGATCTATGTACATTGTAAGGATAGAATGTGATAATTCTATTATGAATTGATTAATAGCACTCTACAAGTCTAGAGTAGAATATTTAATTCTTGATAACTATGAACCCTCTTGCTCTAGATTAAATTTTTCCAAAATTGTACCCATAATTGTGGAGGAAGGTCCATATGATTAGAACTGACCAATTTAGAGAATTAGTTTGAAAACTGTGTAATGAAGGAAATGATCGATGAAATAGTTAGTCTCATTCGGAGTAAAAATAAGGGTTGGGAAGAAAACCCTCATTTATTTATAGATGGTCCAAACATCTGGGGAGGGGACTTATTAAAAAAAAAGAAAAGAGGAAATTACTGAATGTCAAATTCAAACTGTAGAGGTGTTATTTACAGTACAAGACAAAAGAAAACATAATAACTTAAATTAATAGTCTCATATATTATCATTATAGTAAAATAATAAAAACTCTGTGGAGAATAATATGTAGTGAAAAGAGAACAAAATTTCTTGAAGGAATAGCTTGGAAAGAAAATAAAATTATAACAACTATAATATATCTCTGGAAAAGCTTTGAAGCCAACATTTCATATATGAATATAAGAATTAAAATATAATATACAGAAAAACCCCAAATGGTGTGAACCATGCTGTAAATTCTAGCACTAAACACGAAAACCATACATTACCCTTGATGGGGTGATTTTACAATTTTAGTGCAATTACATTATAAGACAAGAAATATCGTTTCCTCATGAAAGGAGAAAAATTCCAGTTTGTGGCACAAACCGAGATTAGTAATTTACAAAAAAAAAGTATATAGATAGAGTCGTTAAGGTTGAAATAATATTGCAACATTTACAGAGGGTCGAAACAAAAACTAAGAGATCGTTGCAAGTTATATCAGAATATGCACTGTCCTCTGAGGACCAAAATGGGGTTTGAAACCATCCTTTTCCAAAAATGTAAGAAAAGTTATAACACGATATTTATCATTTAAGAAGCCTCGACAAGTTAGAACTAACACCCAAATATATACAACTTCGACATGAATAAAATTACAGAGCCCTCATATCATAAGTATATCCGTTCGAAAGGTCTGAGAAGGTCTCGACAGAGACAACCAGAGGAGTCTAGTACCTGGAAAATACACAGAAGGAGCATCTTAGGCTAGCTGAGACCAATGTGTTGTGTTGTAGGAGGTGAGGTTTTGTGATTACACTACCTTCCATAACCACAAACAATGAACATTAAATAAATACCATTTCAAGGGTTTCCAAAATAGCGATGAGATAAAAATAATATGCAGGTGCAGGTACTGAAGGAGAAATTACCTCTGAGGTGAATGAAACTCTAGAACGATAAACCTTGAGAAGAGAAAACAAGTTTCAAAGTTTGTAAAAGCATTTATAAAACAAAATATACATAAATTCCTTCATTAAAACTTTGCATAACCATGAGGGCTTACCTGGGTCATCTTGGTCGAAGTTGCAAGGTCACAGAATAGGAAAGAATGGAGCGGAACAACAATAGAGTCAGAATGCAGGCACAACCAGGACACCATGACTGTAAAGAAACTGTAAAACACCTTCATCATGGAGAAGAGAATATCGGTAGAGCACCACAAATAATAGTAAGGGTTGAGAAGGTCATTACGTCGCCACTGTGCAGAATAACTAGAGTCTGAGCCATGAACTAGGAAAAGTTGCAGAACCAATGAAACACAGAGGTGACATGAAAGTGGTTAGGGTTTGTGTGGTAGGATTACACCCTAACTGCCCTGGACCCATATTCAACAGTAGGATTGTCAAAGATCTAAGGGCTGAGAAATTCCCACCTACTGAGATAAGAGATGACCCGTGTACGCCTACGAGGTGATGTGTGTATTAAATAAATATTAAAATAATCAATTCGAATGTAAAACTAAATCATCACCTCGGAACTTATAGATGCGGGCATTTGGCATGATAGAAAAAATATTACTCCAATGTGTTATAATGAGTCAATTAGTTATTTTTATAGTAATGAATAACAATCAAATTATGTCCCTTCTGCAAAGTACTTCTTTAATATGTGAAATATATAGAATGCATTGGAATAATAAACAGAACTATGTTGGGACTGTTAATACTCTATATACATATGCAGGATAAAAACTCAGGGAAGCAAACACTAAAGTTTCTAAAGTTTAATTGTAGTTCTTGCACTATTGAACCTAGTACATAAATCTTACAATTTAAAGCCTAGGTAAGTTCTGCTAAATATAAATCATGTTAATAGAGTTATATCTTAGGTTGCAAAAGATTTTTTTTTTATAATGGTAAATATTGC
The DNA here is from genome assembly GCA_034641835.2 of Pinus albicaulis. Classification (NCBI taxonomy): domain Eukaryota; kingdom Viridiplantae; phylum Streptophyta; class Pinopsida; order Pinales; family Pinaceae; genus Pinus; species Pinus albicaulis. Next base: position 9,169 of record JAXQQM020061208.1, read on the forward strand.
TAATTTTTTATGGATAGAAGTTGCAGGTGGTATCAGAGCAGCGTCCACACACTAGGACCCATTTGGGTCACCTAAATAAAAAATTGTTCTTTAAATTTTGTAAAGAAATAAGAAGGATAAATTTATAGAGTACAATGAGGAGAGGCTCAGTACATCAAGCTCCTAGGATTACAAGGGAAGCACACCCCTAGTCTAACCCAAAAATAAATCCAGAAGTGTGGGTGTAGTTGAACATGGACCAACATCGACAAACCAAGTAACTACTTGAGGAACAACAACAAAAGACCAATATACTACTGGATACCTTGCAATAATTACTAGAAGAGATGGTTCAAGTGAGAAGTGACAATGAGAGGTTGATGCGGAAATAGGAAATAATCCTTAAAAGTATCTCAGGTAGACAAAATCAAGGAACAACTCAGTGCAGCCCCGAAAGAAATACTCAAGAAGAGGGTGAACAACGACATCAAACCAATGATAAGTTGGAGAGTAGCCATAACCAACAGAGTAATTAGAATGAGAATTATAATGAAGCTGATTTAGGAAATGTCTCAGATGAGCAGGAGATAAAAAAATCAAAAAGTGGAGCTGCAAGATGAATTCCAATAAATTAAATCGCCTACATCCAATGGAGAGGCAGAAGAGGTAGCAGAGACATAGATAATTAAAACTAATTAATATTTTTAGGTCTATGAATATAATAGTAAATTGAAATCTCTCTTGTCTATTTATCAACTGTGGGAAAAAGCCACATTATGGTGGGAGGAAGTAAAAAATGTGCAAGGAATCGAAGACCAGAATGTGACTTGGGACGAATTCCAACAGTATTTTAAAGACAGATATTTAAGTAAGCAATTTTATGATGAAAAGTATTGATAATATCACGATTTTAGATTGGGACAACTTGTAGTGGATGAATTCATCACAAAATTTAACTCTTTATTAAGATATGTGTTGTACCTGAGAGATAAAAAAGAAAAAGTACAACGATTATTGAGTAGTTTACCTGCCCACATGAAGGAAAGAATCGAGTTTGTAAATACAAAAACCATCGATGGGGTGATACGAAAGACACGTATGTGCTATCAACAATCCATGTTGAAAGGAGAAGTTGGTAGGAATTGGCCGCCAGAGAAGGTACAAAAAATAATTCTAATTTTAGGAGCAGTAGATCTAGAAACTGTAAAAATATTTCCATAAATATAAGAAATTGAAAAGAGGGAAGAAACCAACAAAATTCGAAGTGGCTAGCAGAAGAGAGACCCATGGAAGCTTCTAGTAGACCCAATCATGGACATATCCAGAAACTGCCACTATAGTGTTGGGGATGCAATGAAGCACATTACTGTTGTGGAGGTAAATCCCCTCTGTGGACAGAGGTGATCCCTACTAGCCCAGACTGGGTCTAGAAACAATCTTTACACGCTATGGTACAAGTTCCTAATTGCAAATAAACCAACTAGCGATGAAGGCTTACCTGGAATCCAACACTGTCACTTATAGAGAAAGTAGCGCTCCCGTTCCTTAGCTCTCTCAGATCACAATCCTCATGATCTCCGTGATCGAACACCTGCACACGCAAGAAACAAAACAAACGCAAGTGTAAAATCCAGTATATGCAACTATATGTCAGTCAGAGAAGACATAAGTTATCATCATAATCAACAACAGGAGTGGAACCATAACCAATAGTCGCTTATCATTAATCAATCAAAGAAGAATACAACCATAGCCCTGACGTTGAATTCTCCTTCGGAGGGTTGCCAGCAGAACACATCTCAAAAACGCCTGTCGGGGATGTGATAAACCTCTCTCTTTGTATGTCTTGACAATAATCTCTTTGCTTGGATCTAGCCTTAAGGGAATGAATCAAGGCTCTTGCAGCATAAGGCTCTGATGGCTCTTGGGAACTTGGAGACTAGCTTGCAAAGGAGATGAGAAAGCTTTTATAGATGGAGGAAGGGGAGTTGGGATCCCTATAATCATAGGATTGGCCCTATCCTCAAGGAAGCTTCCATGAGAGGTGGCAAACCACTTCCTCTACATGGAGATCCGGAGCCAAACCTCGTAACTCAAATTAGATACCATTTTATGGATTGGTTAGGAGGAAACTTCCACCATTTATTTTTAAAAAACACTCCTTAAAATAGCTGGCGCGAGTGTGACTCTAAGACAGAGCGCCAATTGGCGCACCCTCTTTGAAGGATTTTCCCCGTTGGCACGGGTACTAAACTGGCTTCCCGCGCCAATGCAAAAAGGGGTGTTTTAAGGGTTTTTCACAAGGATTTGTCTTCAGGGCAATGAAAGTACATGTTTAGGGGAATGCCATGAAAGTGTTTTCAAGTTATATTACTGCTCACAGGTCACGGAATGAGCCCTCCAATTGTGCGGGATGGGGAATTGCATGGACGGTGACAAATTTTTTGTTGGGTGTGGAGCCTGATTATCTTGTTTACTTTGTATCACAGCTTTGGACCCCTGTACCTTAAAAGGGGCGGCAACGCCGCCCGAAATTTAATCGCTGCCGTGGGGGGTCCAGGGGGGGGCGGCAGCGCTTTTCGGAGCGCCCCCCTGGCGGGGGTTCAGGGGCAGCGCCCCCGAAGCTAAAAATAGATGTAAAATTGCCTTGTAATTGTATAGTGATAATTTAGTCAATGCGAGGCGCATTCATTGAGCGAATGATGCGACGGTGAAAGTTATGTTTGAATTGATTTTTTGCCCTAGAAGGCAACCCCCTTGTATATATGAGGGCATTGTACCATGTTTAGCGGATTATGATGTTTTGTGGAAGCGATAAACAGAGAGGGAGACTGTGAGAGAGAACAAAGGATATTACAGCGGATCTGCTGTAGGTTTTGTCTCTTCATTTTGTTGGATAATCTAAAGGAAGGATTGGCTGTTCGGGGTGGACGTAGCCCAAACTGGGTGAACCACGTATATCTGTGTCTCTCTGGTTTTATGTGTTTTTTGTGCTTGTATTTTCTGCATATTTTATGTGTTTCATTGCTCTCTAGTATTTAATTTTCTAACATTTTTGTGTAACAGATGCCCCCTAAAGCATGAGGCCCGAGAGAGAGAGAGGGGTGAAATGCTTTACGAGAACGTGTCCAACTAAAAACACCGTCGTTGGAAAACCTGCATAGAGAAGTACAACTGATGTCTCAAATACATGATATATACATGGTATGGGCGCAGCCATCCATAAGAGAGTATGTAATAATCTAGATCCAAGGCATGGACGCAACCATCCAGTGAGGATCGGTAAATAGACTCAGGTATGGTCGCAACCATCCAATCAGTGAGTCATGTAACTAATCATAATAATCCAGAAAATCGCAACTTGGATTATAACAGGCAGAATCCAGGGTCTTGCGTTCCATCTTGACCCGAACAAAGTAGAAGTTCAAGCATGCGAATAAGTGAGCTGAAGTCGAACATGCAAGAACACCGTCTGATAACCAGCCAATGATGAAAGCTGTTAACAGATGCAAGATGTACCACCATTAATGCCAATGGTCCTCAAGGTACTACAGGTACAATCTACAACATGTGAACAATGAGCTGACGTCAAACACCCGCGAAATCACTCGATCAGAGGCCAATGATGAAAACCTCACGTCGAATGTGAAGACCCTGCCATTGAGGCATGCAGGCTCCAAGGTACCATAAGGGAGTCTCTAGATCAGCTTCTTGGATAATGAGCTGAAGTTGACAGGAAGTGACCTTGATCGAAGGTGGGCCATATTGTTTCCCACATCATCGACGCGAGACAGAGGAACATAATGTCTTTGTGAATCAGGATTAGATGGGAATCAGGGGAAGCTTGATACTTGTAGAGGTCAACTTCTCTTGAACATATGGCAGCACGATAGTGAGTTTGGCAGTATTCGACACCAACGGATCAAAGGTCATGGCGATGAGGCAAAGAGCGAATGAGAGGTCAAAAAGGATTACCCAAACCCATAGAGGCAAGTGAACAAATGAGATGAGATATCCCCAGCCCGACATGAATGCATACAAGTGCCATGTTCAAGAGCGACATACTACCGACACGACAATGATTCTGGTTCCATTTTCCCCCACCATATATGGCGAGTACTCCAATTATTTTGATAACAAGCTTGAAGGGGATAGCATATGCTCGTAATATAAGTTCGTCCTTCGGACGAATCCATCCTAGTACATTTAACAAGCCCTAGGAAGGAGTGACTCGAATAACGTCATTACGACTGAATCCAATGTCATCAGGGTTTAACGAGTCTGACAGAGGAAGAACTCGGTGTCTTTTAATATTTACAGAGTTTGAAAAGACAGCGGAAAAGTAAACTCCAGCGGTCCCTTTTCGTAAATAGTTTCTCAGATCCGAAAAGGTAGAAAACTATGTCTGAGAAAACCTCCTAGTCACAATAGGCTAGGATATTCCTGTTTCGTAAATAATCTATCCCAGCCCGAAAAAGGGGTAAATGTATACTGGGTAGATGTCATTTTGGGGACACTTTAACGAGATCGAAACGACAAGGGCCTCGGCAATCTTTTCATGTTTAGAGAGTTAGAAAAGAGCTGAAAGATGACTCCGAAATGACTTTTTCGTGTATTTACCGAGTCCTAAAAAGTATAAAATAAAACTCGTGTCACCGTTTAAGTTGCGTAAAAACCTATTGCTACACATAAAGGCAAGTGTAAAATCCATTTTTGACAAAATATATTAAAATATTAAATAAAAAATGACTTTCAAAACCTAATTAGATTTCACAAGTTATAAATAAGTCTCAAATGGTAAAAACAAAATTAATTTTACTATTTACCTCATTGGAGAGCAGTAGTGGTCCATTTGTGTGCAAACTTCTGACGGCGACTACGACTGATCTTGGACGTTATTCAGTTCCGCGTTTGTTCCAGGTAATAGGCGTTTCCTTAAGCTCCATTCCAATCCATTTTTTATATGTTTTTATTATGTATTAGACTTTTGGGCAAACCATTTTGAAATTTTAGGGCTCACTCCATTGGCGCGGGTATCGGGCACGGACCAGTGCCAATGGGAATTTCTTCACAAAGAGGTCGCGCCAATGGCGCAATGCAATTTTCCGCTCAAAATTTCGAAAATGTGAGCTATCTATGTGGATTTTCAAATGTTCCAGATATCTAACAATGTATTTTTTATTGTGTTGATGTAGATATAAAGGCAAAAATGGTTATCGAATGGAAGGAGAGGGAACATGGAGAGGAAGATGAAATGGCTATCGAGAATGAAGCCTGCATGACTACACTTAAGAACTATGGACTTAAGAAATTCTTCCTCACACCCTGCTTATGAGCTCAACCAGACCTGCTACAGTACCCTGTCAACATATGGGACGAAAATGAGGAAGTTTTTAAACTTCGGGACCAAGTGTTGGAACTTGAGGTTTCCGACGTATATTTCATAATTAGACTGTCGCGCAGAGGTCCGGTGCCCATTCTGACAGGCAGCAGACCATTCGTAGAGAAGATGGAGCAAGTAATGGTGACAGTGTGCCTAGGGGCATGAACTGGATTAGGAAGCGGGAAGGTGGATATCCACATTGTCCGCGATCTAGCACTCAGGGTAGTGCTACACACCATTACACGGTCTGCGGGATCGCAGGCACCAGATGAGGTGACCAAGGCCCAAATCATACTAGCCTCCGAGTGTATGAGCCCCACATTGTTCGATTGGGCTACTATAGTGAAAACAAATATCAAAAGGCAGCTTACAAGGTGCAAGCAAGTCAAACTGAAGCTGTTTGGCTACGGCTCCATTTTGGTATTGTTCATCCTGGAATGACTACCTATCTTTCAGGGCCAAGGGGCCATAGCTGCTAAGCCGATACCAAAAGAGCCAAGGATGGCTTGCTGGGCAACACTTATGCCCAAGTCAGGAGGAGGCCAACAAATGTCTTGGAGGTCGGAGTTTTTTGGATGGTTACTACATCATTTGATCGTGGTCGAGGATTCGCCCTATGCCAGGACTGATTTCACTGGAGACCCAGATCTCCCACTTCCAGAGGGGGATGAATGGGACGAGGAGTTGGGTATGACCTCTCTTTTGTATTTTTATGTTTTATGATTTTTTTGGTAATACATGTCCGTTCTAATAACAGTTGATATGTGCATGGAGATGTCGGCCCAGAGAGGCCTGCGGGCATGTCGCCCATTTCATGGAGAACCCATGTCGAGCATGACCCTCAAGCTGAGGGTGACGAGGGAGGTGAACTAATTTAGAACCTGAAGGGCATTGCCTGGGGGGTCCCGAACTATGCACGGCTAGCAGATCTTCTGCTAGCATACCAGTGACACACTGTGGGGGTGCCCAGTCACCTCCACCGACTATTGAGATGCTTAGTGCATGCGATAGCATGTTACCACGATCACCACGTGGATTAGCTTCCTAGGGCTTCTTTCATGCATATTTTTTGAGAGACATGTCGTCTCCAGCTGTATTAAGACGAACATGTATATTTTGATCTTATGTGATGCACACTATGTAGACATTTCAACACACATATATATATATACATACCTATTCCTGGATGGATCTTTCTACATGAGATGATGTTTTTGTTTATAGATTGCGCGAATGTCTATCTAGAATGAAATTAACTACTGCATCTGTTAATGTATTCATATGTTTGGGTATGTGTTGATATGTAATATAGTCAAAATTTCTTTCAAGCAGATGAATACGCAGATACAGACGTAAAATGGATGGGTTTCTTACTGAATAATGTCCATTAAGCTGTAATACTACAAGTTGTGAGTCTAGATACACAAGTAATTCACGAATGTCGAGGTCCATAGTCTCGGTTAATAATTCCAATACAACACTACATTGCACGATATTATTTGTAGCAGGACCCAGACATACACCTTGCAGGTAAACCAACTCACTAGCAGGATCATAAATTACCCAGGTTGCCAAAGACAGATTCTTGGTACTGCGGGAGGCACCATCCGCGAAACCCACAAATGGAGTAATGGACATATTGCACAATCAGGAAGACCCGATCAGCAGAAAGACGCTTACATCGCACACCACACCACACATGCACACAAATGAATATACACACCTATGTACACACACCACACTAAAAATAACTTCAAGCATAGTATTTCTTAAGGTACAACCCATTTCTAGGCTGTGCCAGTGGAACTACTTCATAATCAATGAGCTCATAACCCCCATTTTTCAATACTCGTTTTACTATGTAGGGCCCATGCCGCATGGGTTGGAGCTTTCCTGCCTCGATTTTGTCGTGCGCTTGGTCGTATAGGAGGACAAGGTACCCTTCGAGAAAGGAATGTGGAAAGACATATTGATCAATGTGTGCTTTGACCCGCTTTTTCTGTGCTTCAATGACTAAAGCAGCCAAGCGGTGGGTTTTATCGAACTATTCCAAATACAAGAGACACTCTTCTTCAGGGGAAGTATCGGGCAAAAGTTCCACAGCCAACCTTAAGGAAGAAATTTCGCACTCAACTAGAAGAGTTGCTTCCAGACCATACACCAATAGGAATGGTGTCAATCCGGTTGCACTCTTTGCTGACGTCTGGTATGCCCATAGAGTTGAGAACAATTGGAGGTGCCAATTGGACTTATGAATTCCAACTGTTCGTTGAAGCATTGTGACCAAAACTTTGCTCACAGCCTCAACCTGGCCATTTGCCTAGGGGTAATATTGCGTTGAGGTATCGTGTCGTAAGCCCAATTATGATGTCATCTCGCCCATCATATAATCTCGAAAATGAGTACCATGATCGATTACAATGGCCCGAGGAACCCCGAAACATGCAATGATGTGGTTGAAGATAAATTGGGCAGCTGTCTTACCGTTGGAGGCTAGTGTAGGCATCGCTTCGGCCCACTTAGTAAAGTAGTCGACAACGATGATTATATATGCATGCCCCCCACCCAAATGAGGGTTACACGTCATGAAATCTACACCCCATTTTGTGAAAGGGGCGACGGTAATGACAGGATGCAGAGGGAGGGGTGGAGCGCATCTTATGCTAAAAAACCTGGCATGCATGACATTTTCGGACTGCAACAATACAGTCTTTGAAGATTGATGACCATAAGTAACCTGCATGCAGAATCTTCTCGGCGGTGGAATATCCAGAAATGTGACCGCCACAAGCGCCACTATGATAGTAATTTAAGACTCTTTCGGCCTCTTCCAAAGTCAAGCACCGACGAAGCACCGAATCTACTCCAACCCAGTATAATGTATCTCCTACAATGCGGTAGGGTTGAGAATGATGCCGAATTCGACGTCGGGCATCTTTGGTCAAATCAGAGCGGAAGGTTGACATCTGAAGATACACAATAATATTGCCATACCATGGGTCATGGGTGCTGATAAGGAAGATGGTTTCATCTGGAATATGTTATTTAGAATGAGATGGGGGGGGAGTCTGTCAGGAGGGAGCAAATAAGATCCGCGAAAACCAGTGATTTGGTCGACATAGCGGTAGTAAACTCTAGGTAAAACTCCTGAAGGATAACGATCCATTTGGAGTATTTTCCCTCGAGTAATTGTCGAGAAAGAATATATGTCATGGGGTTGCAATCTTAAACCACGGTAATGGTACGCAGCAGGATGTAGTGGCAAAAACGTTGCACAACTTTTACAGCTGCTAAAGCTAGCTTCTCGACGTGAGCGTAACGTGTTTCCGTGTCGAGAATATTCCGTGATAGATAGTAAAAAACGTGTTCATTGCCATTATCTTCATCCTGCACCAGAACCATAGCTATGGTGCTAAAGGCGGTGGCCAAGTATAGAGTGAAATCACGGTGATAGTTTGGAGGCCGAAGTAATGGAGCATTAACAAGTAATTTCTTAAGCTTCTCAAAGGATTGTTGAGCAATATCGTCCCAATGAAAGGGAACGTTCTACTTTAAAAGACGCGTGAATCCTTTGGCCACTTACACGTAGTTCGGTATAAAGCGTCGTAGGAAGTTAGCTTTTTCCTGCAGACTCTGCAATTGATATAACGAAGAGGGTTATGGGAGATTGAAAATGGCATCGACCTTTAGTGGATCGAGGCGAATCCCATCCTTGGAGACTATGAACCCCAAAATATGGCAAGAATCCACGCAAAAGATGCATTTATGAGGATTGAGCCGGATATTATAGCGTCGACAGCGAAGGAAAATCTAGCGGAGGTGTTCTGGGTGGTCCTCTTGCCGAGCTGAGTGAGCTGGCAAATCGTCCAGATAAGGCTAAACGATATGGCGTATGTCGTGGAACGCGTAAAACATAGCACACTGGAAAGTGGCTCCAACATTCTTCAAGCTGAATGGGAGCTTTTTATAGGAAAAAGTACCCCACAGATAGATGACTGCAGTCTTCTGTTCATCAGCAAGTAGAATATTTATCTGATTATACTCGAAAAAGCCATCCATGAGGGAATAAATCTCACTCTCGGCACATTCATCAATGATTTGATCTATGAAAGGAGTGGGGTAGTTGTCCTTTGGACAGGCCCGATTAATATCTCGGTAATCAACACAAACTCTTATAGTACCCTATTTCTTATCTACAGGGACAATGTTGGAGACCCATTCTGTGAGGGGAATTGGGTAAATGAAGCCCGCGTTCAGAAGTTTTTAAACTTCTTCTTTAATGGCAGTGGCTTTGCGAGGGTGCACCGGGCGTAGGTGTTGGCGCATGGGTTTCGCACCAAGATAGGTAGGAATCTCATGCACTACTATGCTGGGATCAATCCCGGGCATTTCCTCATAGGACCAGGCGAACACGTCTCTGAATTCTCGAAAAATATCAGTATAAACTCGTATCTCATCAGGAGAACAAGTCACTCCCACGTGTATGTTCTCAACTATCCCCGGTTTAACGAAGATGTTGATTGGAATGGTTTGAGTAATGTTGCTCAGGTTTCCCTCTGAATCACCTCATGTGTCAATATGGGCATTTAGAGAGGTGGAGTGGGAACCTAAGATCAAAAACACTCTAGAAAATCTAACATTGCCCCCAAGCTAGGCATGAATGAGGAACGATGATGTCCATCGCTCCAAGGTAAATCCTCAAGAGACATTGTTTCAACAATGGCTTCATCAGAAGGGAAAATCTCTTTAAGAGGATCAGGCGAGTCAGCCTCACCGAGCCCGGGGGATTGAGAATAGTTGTCTAAAGCCATGCTCAAAGGAGCATGCTGAGGAGGGGGAGGATCAGACGCGGCGACGATTTCACAGTAGTTAATCTCTACCAGAGTTAAGGGCATCAATTCTCCAAACTTAGGCCCTTGCTCACGTGAAGGGATGAGCCATGGGTCGTCAGACCTAGAGATCATATTAACTTGAGCGGTGTGCGGTGGTGGTGCGGGAAAAATACCCATGAGGATGGGGTCCTTGAAGAGACCGGGTCCTACATTGTCAGGGGGATTTGGAATCTGATCCACGTAAGGAACGTTGTTCTTAGAGGTGGAGGTGAAGAAAGACAACTGATCCACCGTAATGATTTTTCCCTCATGAGGGAACTTAAGAAGTCGAAAGAGGGTGGACGACACACATAACATGACGTGAGTCCAACTGCAGCCAAGAAGTATATTGTAGTTAAGCTTGGCGTCAACTACTTCTACTTCTACGTTGACTATCTTCCCCTATAAGGTAATCGCTAAACTCTCGAGAACACCCAGGGGTTATGATTCCTGACCATCGAATGCCTCTAAGGCATTAGGAGACGATGAAAGGGCCGGAGAGCCAATGGCCTTCCAGCAAGCGGATGACATGACACACGTAGAAGCACCTTCATCCACAACGGCCTTATGGATGTTAAGACTATTGATCCCAACTTGAATAACAAGAGCGATCTGATGTGGAAGTCGGGGGGTAAAGTTCTCTAAGTCGAAGGTGAGAAGATTCGAATCAGTGGGATCGATCCCACCGATTGCAGACAACAAAGCTTTCCGTTGTGACAGTAAACTTTGAAGAACTTCCAATGCAGACATGGCAGAAGGCGCCTGTGCCAGATCCTCAACAATACTGTAGTGCTGAGTAGCACAGGCATTTGGGTTGTAGGAAGATCTTCTTAGAACACCTTTACGAGGTGGCGTCACAACAGGTTCAGTAGTAGGCTTCTCAATCTCCAACGGACCGAAGACAGGTGGGGGAGGTGGACCATCCACAAATGCCTTCCCAGGTGCCTGACGCAATTCGTTGTAATCCTTCAAATGCGTAGCAATAGAGATAGGTGCAGCACCATTCATCATAAGGACCTGGGACCCAAATGGTGCAGATGGTGAAGGTTGTTCAACCATCTGGGTCTGCTGAGACAGGAACGGTTCTTTAAGAACTGTCGGAGTTCCTTTGGAGCCTTTTAGAAGTTGACTAACCTCAGATTGTCGTGAACAATCCTTGGTGTAATGATCTCCTTCACAGATAAGGCAGGGATACTTCGGTTTACGTTGGGAACTGTCTTCGGTACGAGGTTTGGACTCTGGCTTTGGGGTGTCAGATTTAGATTTTCCTTTTCCCTTCTTTTTCCCTTTGGAGGCTTTTTCCATAGGATTAGCCTGAACAACGTTAACCTCCATAGTTTTGCTAGAATCGGGAGGGGAGGGAGGAGCATAATTATTGGATGAGTTGGACTTCTGCTTCCCATTCGAATATTTTTTCGAATTCTGAGACACAGAACCAATAACACCATCCACCACCGAGGTAGGTGGAGCTTTAGAGGTTCCAGACTGCGGAGCATCAGGAAAAATATCATAAAGCGTGCCGAACTGAGAGTATACCAGATCCAGATATTGGGCACGCGCTATGGCTTGTTCTTCAGTCACACACGCTCCCATAGCAATATCTTGGGCGATTTTGTTAACGAAGGAGGTGGTGAACCAATGAGTTAGTATCTTATTAGGTATATGGAACTTGATCAGTCTACGATGACGTCACCACTCATGAATGTGATCAGAAATGTGGGTGGCTTTGTCCTGCTTCAAAGAAGCGAGGAGGTGTGTCCCGGCTTTGTAGTGAACCGATAATTGAAAGTGAGTCAGAAAAGCCATGGCTAACATATTGAAATCTTGAAAGATACCACGGGATAATTCAATATACCACTTAGTGGCAGCACCAGTCAAAGTGTGCTAGAAGAGGCATAGACAAATTGAATCATCCACCCAAGAGTTGGACGAACACCAAAGATGGTAAGTCATCACATGAGCTTGGGGGTCCTCCCTAGCTTTACCCTCAAACTTAGGGCAATCACTAGGTACCTTGGTAGGAACCGGAAGCCAATAAGGATTGTGCAGAATTGGATCATTAGTTAATGTCAAAACATCTGGTAATTCCAAGGTAGCCAGGAACGGAAATGGTGGATTGGATGGGATGCCTGGCCCTCGATAAGGACCAGTACCTGTACTCCATGCTGGTTGAGAATATCCTTGCCCCCAGGGGTTCTGTCCAGTAGGATTCTGACCGTACGGGGTATAGGGTGTATAACCAACCTGATTCGGTTGCTGGTAACCAGTGTATGAGGCTTGATAACCAGAGCATGGACCCTGATTGTAAGTCGGCCCTGTTTGAGCAGTCTGCGGATTTGGCGGTTGAGTATAGGTATAGTCAGGTTTTTTAGAGTAATAGTTAGAACCTTGGGGCTGGCTATAATTCGGTCGGTATTGACAATGAGAATAGTAACTGCCTTGAGGTTGATAGGTGGGACCCTGTTGAGCCTGATAATTAGGGTGCAGCAGTTGATTTGGCTGCGGCATTGAATAAGTCGGCTGTTGAGCAGGGTTGATAGGATGTGCAGGCTAGCCTAGATGAATAGGCTGACCTGGCTGAGCGGGCTGCCCTGGCTGAGTGGGCTGCCCTAGCTGAACAAGTTGACCCGGATAAACAGGTTGTGTCGGTTGTGCAGGTTGTCCTGGCTTTTGAGGAGCACCAGGTTGTGTCAGATGGGTCGGTTGGTCTGGTAGCAGAATAGAGCCAGGTGGTTGTGGATAATCGATTTGACCTGCAATAGGACCATAAGATGGTCCTGGCTGATGTGTGACATTGGGACCAAGAGGATAATACGGTTGCATAGGCTGAGAAGGTTGGACTTGCCCCCCAGGACCATATACCGACCCTGATTGGGACCCCGGTTGACCTGTGAGTCCTTGAGGTTGACCAGGTGGGACTCTAGGGAGAGGCTGCACGAGTTGAGCTGAAGGGTTATAATACTATCCTTGTGGACCATACAATGGCCCTTGCTGGCCTAGAGGGTAGCCCTGTATGGGCTGTCCCTGCGGGTTATAAGGATTGCCAGGCTGTTCCGAAGGTTGGCCTTGAAAAGGTTGTCATTGCGGGTTGTAGGGCTGTCCGGACTGGTTATACGGTAAACCCTGAGCATGAAGTCGAGCCTCAGGAGCAAGTAAATGCAAAGGGTTCCCATGCTCATTGTACTGATATGGAAAAACATACACGGGTGTACCATCCTGTGCATAATGCAAAAAATACGAGCGGTTGGGATCTTGAGAGGACTGTCTGACCTCGATGTTCGATTGTTGCAGGGACAATAGATACTCCTCTGGAGAGATGTTCTCCGGCATAGCAGATGCTATATAGACATCTTTGTGAAGCGATGTGGTCCTTACGGACTGGGTAGTAACAGCAGGTGCGGATGCGGGCACACAAACAGTGGGCATGGAGGGTACAAAACTGACCTGAGGGGATGATGTAATGGCGTCTTAGGAGACATCCCTAAAGAAGGAACGACCAGCCTTGTAGAAGGAGATGACACCCCCATGGAGGCAGCGGCGGCAATAATCTGACCCAAGGATCTATACCCAGCTGGTAATGAGGGACTGGGTGATGACATAACGGATGGTTCAGGGTTGTCTTCTGGAAATAAATTTCGAGGGAATAACTGGTAATCTTCACCAGACGTGGGTATTTCCTCGCTAGGAGAATCACTCATATTAAAACTCGCCGTTAAATCTCGTAACAGACGGCAAGGACTAGGAAGAATAACAACAGCTATAAAAGGCGAACCTAATGTAAGAGGAGGGAAATCTTCCCCGACTCCCAATCCAAACCAAGGGTCGGAAAATGGCCAATTGAACTCAACTGGTCCTCCAAAGGGCTGCTCAGACAGAACCAGTCCCCCGTCGGGAAACTCGGAAACGATGGGTTGCTGAGGTTCAGCAGAGGACTGAGAAATCTCTGACGAATCGTCTGTATATGGACTACCAGTAGATGAAACGAAAGGTTCCGCCACTGTGACAACTATGAAAAAATATCAAACAAAACACACACGGGCTGAAAAAGAGTCAAGACACACAATCAAACGGCCAACAAGCAAAATCTAAGAGGGCGTGTGATCGCGGGTGATTTGTTGTGGAGGTAAATCCCCAGTGGAGTAGCCAATTTTTTGTGGAGGTAAATCCCCTCTGCAGACAGAGGCGATCCATACTAGCCCAGACCGGGTCTAGCAACAATCGTCACACGCTATGGTACAGGTTCCTAATTGCAAATAAACCAACTAGCAATGAAGGCTTACCTGGAATCCAACGCTGTCACTTGTAGAGAAAGTAGTGCTCTCGTTCCTTAGCTGTGGCAGATCACAATCCTCATGATCTTCATGATCGGACACCTGCACATGCAAGAAACAAAAAAAACGCAAGTGTAAAATCTATTATATGCAACTATATGTCAGTCAGAGAAGACATAACTCGTCATCATAATCAACAACAGGAGTGGAACCATAACCAATAGTTGCCTATCATTAATCAATCAAAGAAGAATACAACCATAGCCCTGACGCTGAATTCTCCTTTAGAGGGTCGCCAGTGGAACATAGCTCGAAAAAGCCTATCGGGGATGGGACAAACCTCTCTCTTCGGATGTCTCAACAATAATCTCCTTGCTTGGATTTGCCCTTAAGGGAATTAATCAAGGCTCTTGTAGCATAAGGCTCTGATGGCTCTTGGGAACTTGCAGACTAGCTTGCAAAGGAGATGAGTAAGATTTTATAGATGGAGGAAGGGGAGTTGGGATCCCTATAATCATGGGATTGGCCCTATCCTCAAGGAAGCTTCCATGAGAGGTGGAAAACCACTTCCTCTACATGGATATCTGGAGCCAAACCTCCCAACTCAAATTAGATACCAGTTTATGGATTGGTTAGGACGAAACTTCCACCATTTATTTTTAAAAAACACTTTTTAAAATGGCTGACGCGAGTGTGACTCTGAGACAGAGTGCCAATTGGCATGCCCTCTTTGAATGATTTCCCCCATTGGTGCGGGTACTGAACTGGCTTCCCGTGCCAATGCAAAAAGGGGTGTTTTTAGTGTTTTTCACAAGGAGTTGTCTTCAGGGAAATGAAAGTACATGTCTAGGGGAATTCCATGAAAGTGTTTTCAAGTTATGTTACTGCTCACAGGTCACGGAATGAGCCCTCCAATTATGTAGGATGGGGAATTGTAGGGACGGTGAAAAATTGTTGTGTAACAATTACTATAAGAACTGCCCTCACCATGGGAACAATGAGATTGCAGCCAACTTGCAAGATGCATCTACAATAGGGGACGTGGCATTGAATATACCAAGAATTAATGCAACACTTGAGGACAGGCAAGAATATTATCAACTAACCATGATTGAGCTAGAGGGTAAGTTGCATTCCCAAACTATTTCAGTTTTGGTTGATCCTCGTGCCAGTTTAAGTTATGTAAATCCCAAGATAGTAGAGAGGTGTGATTTGTAGAGCTAGGAATTTAAAAACCCCTAGCTGGTACAATCAGCCATAGGGAACAAGAGGAGAGTTAATGATAAAGTTTCGAATTGTCCCCTAGAAGTTGGATGCTAGCACATAAATGTTCAATTGAACATCCTACATTTAAGCCCTTATGACATTTTACTGGGAATGGATTGGTTGGAAGTGCACTGGTCACTAGTATACTGAAAAGAGAAAATCATTTATTACAAGGCACAATATGGAACACACCAACAATTGCAAGGGATTAATAAACCACTTCAGTTGTGTCCTGTTACTACATCTTATTTTGTAAAATGCATAAAAAAGATTGTCGGATCTATGCTATTCACATAGGATTCGCCAATTCTAAAGAGAAGAACCCTATAATGGAGAATATAATGGTGGTATAAGAATTTATGGATATATTTATTGAAAATATATCGGGATTACCTCCAAAATTGGACATCAATTTCACCATCAAATTAATGCATGGGGTAGCACCAATTTTACGTGCACCATATCGAATGAGTTTACCTAAATTAACTAAGCTAAAATGAAATTACATGAGTTGCTAGATAAGGGATACATCCATCCTAATGTGTCTCCTTGGGGGGCACCAGTACTATTCGTGAAGAATAAATATGGTACTATGCAAATGTGTATGGATTATAGACAACTTAACAAACAAACTGTTAAGAACAAATACCCATTTCCACGGATAGATGATCTATTCGATAAGGTAAAAGACACAACTGTATTTTCAAAAATAGATCTATGATCTGGGTACTGTCAAATATGGATAAAGGATGAAGACATATATAAGACAAATTTTTGTACCCAATATGGACACTATGAATTTGTGGTTTTACCATTTCGTTTAACCAATGCACCAAAAACATCCATGAGTCTAATGCATGGCATCTTTCATCCATTTTTGGATAAGTTTGTTTTAATATATATTGATGACATAATTATCTTCTCAAAAACTATGGAGGAGCATAAATAACACATACAAATAGTGTTAAGAATGTTAAGAGAACATCAAATTTATGCCAAATTCAGTAAGTGTGATTTTTATAAAGAGAAGATTCAATATTTAGGCCATGTTATCTCTGTTGAGGGTATAGCGGTAGGCCCTAAAAAAATAAGAACTATGATGGAATGGAGAGTAGCTAAGAACATACCTTACATACGTTCTTTCATGGGGTTGGCTGGCTAGTATCGACATTTTATTGAGGAGTCATATAAGATTGATTTTCCCATAACCTCATTACAGTGGAAAGGCTAAGTGTTTAAATGAACCATTGAATGCAAAACCAGCTTCGAGTGGTTAAAACAATTACTGACTATAGCCCATGTATTGAAGGTCGTTGATCCAAACAAGGAATTTGAAATTTCCACCGATGCTTGAAAAGAAGGAGTGGGAGTTGTATTGACACAAGACAAAAAAAGTTGTGGCTTACCAGTCTAGGAAGATGAAAGATCATGAACAATGATATTTCACATATGATGTAGAGCTAATTGCAGTAGTGGACACATTGAAGTTATGGAGTCACCACCTCTTGGGAATAAGATTTTTATTAAGAATAAATCAAGTACTTTGACCAGTTATTTTAGACAAATTAATTTGAAAGCTCGCCAAGCTAGGTGGAATGCATTTTTAAGTGAATTTGATTTTGAAATTCAGCGGTTCGGGTAAAATAACACCATGTCTTTGATGCTTTAATTAGGAAACTACACTACATATATGAAATATAATTTAACTAGGTGGAATTAAAGTTCCAAGAACAAGTGAAGGAGGCAGTGTAACAAGATCCTCAATAAAAGTTTCTATGGCAGCAAACACAACAAGAAGCAAAGCAAAAAAAGGAAACATACTAGAAGATAAAAATTGAATGACTATTGACATTTAGAGGGAAAATATACATTCCTAATCAAATTTTTCAGATGCGGCGAGTTGGCATGATATAAAAAGTATTACTTAAATGTGTTATAATCATTCAATTAGTTAGTTTTACAGTAATGGATAACGATAAAATTATGTCCCTTCCGCAAAGTACTTATTTAATGTATGAATTAAAGAGAATATGGTGGAATAATAAATAGATTTAATTTGGGAGTGTTAATACTGTATATACATTTGCGGGATGCAAACTTAGGGAAT
Source organism: Pinus albicaulis (assembly GCA_034641835.2). Lineage (NCBI taxonomy): Eukaryota > Viridiplantae > Streptophyta > Pinopsida > Pinales > Pinaceae > Pinus > Pinus albicaulis. The sequence continues at coordinate 27,046 of JAXQQM020061208.1, forward strand.
CAAACCTTGAAGGTTATGAATTTTAATTGTAGTTCTTGCATTGTTGAACCTAGTAAATAAATATTACAATTTTAAGCATAGGTAAGTTTTGGTAAATATAAATCGTGTTAATAAAGTTATATATTAGGTTTCAAAAGTGGTAAATATTGCTAACGTTTTATGGATAGACATTATAGGTGGTATTAGAGCAACGTTCACACGTTGGGACCCAGTTGGGCCACCTAAATAACAAATTGATGTGTAAATTATGCACAGAAATAAGAAGGAGAAATTGATAGAGTACAATGAGGAGAGGCTCGGTACATCAGGTTCCCAGGAATACAAGGGAAGCACACCCCTAGTCTAACCTATAAATAAATCAATACATGTGGGTGCAAATAAGTGTGGACCAACATCAAAAAACCAGAAGACTACTTGAATAAAAACAATGACATATGAGTAGACTACTGGATATTGTGCCACAATTACAGGAACAGATGGTTTGGGTGAGAAGTGATAATGAGAGACTAGTTCGATAACAAGAAATAATTCTTAAAAGTCTCTCAGATAGAGAAAATCAAGGAACAGCTCAGCCCATCCCTAAAATAAATACTTGAGAGTAGCCAATGATAAGCTCGAGAGTAGCCATATTCAATGGAGTAACAAGAACCAAAATAATAATGAATCTGAGTCATGAAATATCCTGTCATTACAGTAAAAGAATAAAAACTATGTGGAGAATAATATGTAGTGAAAAAAAAGGAACTTTCTTAAAGGAATAACTTGGAAAGAAAATAAAATTATAACAACTATAATATATCTCTTCAAAATATTTGAAAATAACATTTCATATATGAATATAAGAATTAAAATAGAATATACAAGAAAACCCCAAACAATGTGAACCATGCTGTAAATTCTAACAGTAAACACAGAAACCACACATTACCCTCAATTGGGTGATTTTAGAATTGTAATGCATTTACACTGTAAGAAAATCAATATCGATTCCACATGCAAGGCGAAAAATTCCAGTTTTCAGCACATACAAAGATTAATAATTTACAAAACAACTATAGACAAAATCTTTAAGGTTCAAATAATATTGAATAATTTGCGTGTGGCCGAAACCAAAACTAAGTAATCATCACAAGTTATATCAAAATATGCACTGTCCTCTCATGACCCGAATGGGGTTTAAAACCCTATTTTTCCAAAAACGTAAGCAAAGTTGTAACAAGAGATTTATCATTTAAGAAGCCTTAGCAAGCTAGGACTAACACCCAAATATATACAAATTCGACAAGAATTAAAATTACACATCCCTCATATCATAACTATATCAGTTCCAAAAGTTCTGAGAACGTCTCGATATAGATAGGTAGAGGAGTAAGGTACCTGGACAATACACAAAAGGAGCATCTTAGCCTAGCTGCGATAAATGCTAGTTGTGTTGTAGGAGGTAGGGTTTGGTCATAATGTTACCTGCCATAACCATAGAAAATGAAGATTAAATAAATACCATTTAATGGGTTTACAAAAGAGTAATGAGATAAAAATAATATGCAGATGTGGGTACTGAACGAGAAATTATCTCTCACGTGAATGAAACTCTAGAATCATAAACCCTGAGAAGAGAAAACAAGCTTCAAAGTCTGTAAAAGTGTTTACAAAACAAATTATACATAAATTCCTCCATTAAAACTCAGCATAACTATTAGGCCTTACCTAGGTCAGCTCGCTCAAAGTTGCAAGGTCATGGAACAAGGAAGAATCCACCAGAACAACGATAGAGTCAGAGTGCAGGCACAACCAAGACACCACGAATGTAAAGAAACCATAAAGCACCCTCAACACCAAGAAGAAAGTATCTACAGGGCACCGCAAATAAAAATCAGTGCAAGATGTCAATTTTGAAAGGCCAAAGAGGGGCAAGAAAGTCATTAGCTCGCCACTGTGCGGAATAACTAGAATCTGGGCCATGAACCAAGCAAAAGTTGCACAGCCGATGGAGTACGGAGGTGAAATGAAAGTGGTTAGGGTTTTGGGGGTAGGGTTACACCCTAACCGCCCATAACCCATATTCAACCGTAATATTGTCAAAGATATAGGGGCTAAGAAATGCCCACATGTCGAGATAAGAGGTGACACCATGTACACCAACCAAGTGATGCAGGTATTAAACAAACATCTAAAATAATCAATTCTAGTGTACAACTAAATCATTGCCTCAGAATATGTAGATGCGACAAGTTGGAATGATAACAAAAATATTACTCAAATGTGTTATAATTAGTCAATTAGTTATTTGTATAGTAATGAATAACAATAAAATTATGTCCTTTCCGCAAAGTAGTTCTTTAATGTATGAATTAAAGAGAATCCATTGGAATAATAAATAAACTTATGTTGGGAGTGTTAGTACTCTATATACATATGCAGGATGCAAATTTAGGGAATCAAACCCAAAAGGTTCTGAAGTTTAATTGTAGTTCCTGGATTGTTGAACCTGGTAGATAAATATTACAATTTTAAGCATAGGTAAGTTCTAGTAAATATAAATCATGTTAATAGAGTTATATATTAGGTTGCAAAAAACTTTTTTTATATAATGGTAAATATTACTAAAGTTTTATGAATAGAGGTTACAAGTGGTATTAGAGTAGCGCTCACACGGTGGGACCGATTTGGGTCACCTAAATAAAAAATTGATGTTTAACTGTTCACATAAATAATCAGGATAAATTGATAGAGTAAAATGATGAGAGGCTTGGTATATCAAGATCCCAGGACTACAAGGGAAGCACACCCCCATTTCAACCTAGAAATAAATCCATAAACGTGGGTGCATCTAATCATTGACCAACATCAACAAACAAACAGAATACTCGAAGAAAAACAATGACAAACCAGTAGACTACTGGATACTGTGCAACAATTACAAGAAGATATTGTTCGGGTGAGAAGTGATAATGAGAGGATGATTCGGGAAAATGAAAGCATTCTTAAAATTTTCATAGATAAACAAAATCAAGGAACATCGATGCCCAACCCCAAAATAAATACTCGAGAATAGGGTGATCAATGACAACAAACCAATGATAAGTCGGGGAGTAGCCATACCAAGTGGAGTAATAAGAACCAGAATTATAATGAAGCTTAGTTAGGAAATGTCTCACATCAACAGGAGATAAAAAAAACATAAAGTGGAGTTGCAAGGTGAAGTCTGAAAAATTAAACCTCCTACATTTAATGGAGAGGTATAATATGTAGCAGAGGCACGGATAATGAACATGAATAAATATTTTCAGGGCTATAAATATAATAGTAAATTTAAATCTCGCTTGGCTATTGATCAATTGCGGAAAAAGTCCAGATTATAGTGGGAGGAAGTCAAAAACATGCGATTAATCGAAGACCTAAATGTGAGTTGGGACGAATTCCATCAGTATTTTAAAGAAAATATTTAGTCGAGCGATTTTATGATGGAAATTCTCCAGAATTTCATGATTTGAGATTGGGACAACTGACAATGGATGAATTGATCACAAAATTTACCTCCTTATTAAGATACCTTCTGTACCTGAGAGATGAAAATGAAAAAGGACAACAATTCTTGAGTAGCTTATATGTCCACATGAAGGAACGAATCGAGTTTTTAAATAAAAAAGCCATGGACTAGGTGATATGAAAGGCACGTATGTGCTATCAATAGCCCAAGGTGAAAGGAGAAGCCTGTAGAAATTGGTCGTGAAAGAAGGTACCAAAAAAAAATCCAATTTCATGGGCAGTAGATCTGGAAACTATAAAAATACTATAAAAAATACAGCAAATATACAACAAGGAAGAAGCTAGCAAAATACCAGGTGGTCAGTAGAAGAGCGACCCATGGAAGCTTCAAGTAGACTCAATCATGGATAGATATAGAAACCACCATTATAGTGTTGGGGATGTAGTGAAGCACATTACTATAAGAACTTCCATCATCATGGGAAGAATGAGATTGCAACTAACTTGTAAGAGGCATCTACAGTATGGAACGTGGCACAAAATATACCAAAAATCAACCTAACGCTTGATGATTGGAAAAAATATTATTAACCAACCATGATTGAGCTAAAATGTAATACTCCAAATTTGTCATCAGCTAATTGGAATATTAGATTTGTTACTTTTCTTATTTGTTTAAGTAAATAAAAGGGTGGTGCTACCCATAAACCCAATAGATGAATCAAATCCACTTCGATAGTGTGAATGTGGGTTAATTGAGTATTGGAGTAGAATTATGGAGTAGTGGAGTATATTAATAATGAAGAAAAGGTGGAGGTCATAAATCATTAATGAGGAATATGATAAATATAGTGGAGGAATAAATGCAAGATGATGGAGATAGTGGAGAAGCAATTACAGAGATGATTGAGGAAGTGGAGAGTAATTGCAATAGTGATGGAGATCATGGAGGACAAAATAGTCTTGATGGTGGCTAGTGGCCACATGTGCAACGCAGTTATGACATGGGCCAAGGCTAGGGAAGGCAGACAACCATAAAAGAATGATGAGGGTAGAAAAGGAAGGGCAAAGTCTGTTGTGTTGTTTAGCATCAAGTGTTCCCTAGCAGTAATCCCACACTTACCCATGCGAGACTTCGCGTGCCTACTCTAGGAACGTTTTCTTGGGTAGAATTCATCATCTAGAATTTATTTCCACATTGAGCCACTCTAATATGCACTTCCAACCACAGAAATTACACATTCTTGAACTTGGGTTTTGAGAGCTGGAAGGTTTTCCTCAAAACTTCCTCTGAGAAACCTATAGAGGGATCAGTCCTTCACATTTTGGATCCATTGCAGTATTTCGTGAGTTTTATTGACATATCCCGCATTAGACCATCCATATATTCTCCTATGAAACAACATTTCCTGTAGGAATTGTGTAATTCAATAGTCAGGGTTTGAGGATAAGAGGAAGCTCTAAGAAACTCCGGTTCGAATACTATGAGCGATTAATCCTTCACTCTAGGGATCACTTTAGTAGCCAAGGATCAACATTGTATTAACTATCGGTAGAATACATCATCAACCCTCCTAGACAAAGCTATATTTCCCAGGAGTTGTGCATGCAGCAGCTGCATATTCAACGAAGGAGTTGTATCTCATGTTTTGATCTTGGGAATCGGGAGAAGGGACCAGCCCTTCAGTTACTGAGATGAGTGGGTGATATTGCAACTAATCGATCATTCTTTCAGCTCCATATCACCAATTTTCTCCAGGGAGTGGGTAACTCAGCCAACAGTGGTGCAGTGTGCAACCCGAAAAAGGCCGAAATTCCAAACTCAGAATATTGCCAAATTGTTTATGGTTTTTTCTCAGTTTTTTGAGTAGAATCCATTGTTAAAATCCCAAATCATTTTGAGCACTCTAGAAACCTCTCACACATAGATATTATTCCCAACAATAGTAGTTTCTAACCACAATAGTTTATATTTTCAGGTGCTAAGTTTTAGTAGCGTATTTCAGCCATCTTATGGCTTGAGTTCATTCCTTTTGGAGCATTGTGTACTTACATTTGTTGTTGAAACATAATGATATGGTTCAGTTGTTTCAGCTAATGTTTTAATTTGTTGATGTTATATTCTGACATTTCCAACATTATATAGTTTTGTGCTGACATTCTGGTTATTTCCTAGATTTAAACATTATAAATGTTCTATATTCCTATCATTTCCATTTTGGGATATTATAGTGGTACCGGAGCATGGTCTTTGGCTCAGCTTGTGGGAATTTCATGAAATCAGAGGAAGAATAACAAGAAGCAGAAAAGAAGAGGTCTTCAATGGAGGAAGGATTGAGTTTTGCAACACTTCTCATCAAATATATGTAGAATATCACCATGGATATCAAATAAATGAGAAGGGAAAGGAAAAATGAAACCTAAATAGGGTTTCAGAATGGAGAAGGTCTAAGCACTTCCTATTATAAGTATAAGCAACCGATAATGTATAAAATTCCACAATGACCTGCTGTGCCCACTTTCTTTGCAGAAGGAAATGAATAGCATGGATATGGAGGATATTTGGAGCATGAGTCTCTTAGTGATTATCTTCGAGAGTACATACCTCAATCTATAGCATTCAAAGAGAATATGACTTTCCAACAATTTTTCTAGATTAAGGAGAATCAAAGATCCCGCAACCACAATAGAAGAAAAGATAATATGCAGAATAGATTCTTTATGCCTACATTCGATGGGTCATCCAAAAGAATGAAAAAGGATTGGATGGAGAAGTTATATGATTTCTTCCAGCTACACCCAGTAGTGGAAGCAAAGGTTATTCAGATTGCAGCACTACACCTTGAGGGTGAAGCAGATGATTGGTGGTTCAACAGATTGAAACATGCAAGAGTGACTGCGTATGTAGAATTCACTCTAAGACTGGTAAAGATGTTTGACAAAAGAAAACCAGAGGCACTTTCCATTGAGAAATTTTCCAACATTGATGAGGAAGTATATGAGGAACAAAAAGAAGATGTCAGCATTGATACTTTGGGAGAAGAGAAACCACCACCACCGGCATATGCAATAGAGGTACTTGCATCAGTGGGAGGAGCGCTTTCATCTTTGAAAGATGGTCCTGAGCATGCAGCATTGAGTGTCCCAAGCATGATTCAGGAGGTGCATGAGGAAGAAGAAGAAGATACCAAAACTGGTGCAACAGTAGAGGAGCAGCCATCACCATCACTAGTAGTTGGAGAAGCAATCACACTGATTGAAGGAACTCTTGTAGCTTTGCAAGATGTTCCCAAGCATGAGTTGATCCAAGGGATGCAAATTTTTCTACCCCATATTATTTCATCACATCAGATTGAGATTTGTGGGGTCATGCCATCACGGAAATTGCATGACCAGGGGTTAGAGAACGTTGCTGATTTGGAGCAGCAGACTATCATTGCGGAGAGGACTCTTGATTGATTCAAGGAGGACGTATATCTATCCCATTTTGACATATTAGAGCTAAAATCAACACTTCGTGTTGGAGTGTGGATTTTTTGAGGATGGGATTAGCATAGTCCTAATGCATGGAAGCTATAGAATAGATTTCAGCAACCAGAAGTTACCGTCGCATGAACTGTCATATTGTAATAATGACAAAGAGATATTGGCCATTATGCATGAATTGGTAAAATTTCGGCATTTTTTGATTGGTAGTATATTTCAGGTGAAGACCAACCGCCATAGTCTCCGGCATATTTTTGAGGATGAGGAGAAGATGTGAAAGAGGCACTAATGGTGGGTCAGTATAATGCAAGACTATGAGTTCAGCATTGTGTATGGAGAGGACCAGGAGATAGTAGATGCACTATCATGGAGATTATAATTTTATATGCCCATTGGTATATCATTGTTTGCTACCTTCCACCATAGTGATGAGATGCAGTAGCAGGAGGCATGGTTGCGCTAGTTACTTTTCAAAGAGTTTTTCCATCACATGACATATCACATGTCAATGGGTATGTTATTGTGTGGGAATTTTCATGATGCTCATATTTTGTGGCAGCAGGAAGCCTGGTTATGTTATTTTGGTGTCACATTCTACATATGAGTCAGTATATCATTGCTTCATGCTTTTCATTATGATGATGTGGGGTGGCAGCAAGAGTCATTGTTGCGTTGGTTACTCTTGGGAGAATATGGATTTAGATTCTCCCATACCTTCCATAATGATGTTGTGGGATGGAAACATGAAGCCTTGTTGCATTTGCTTCTATTATGAGAGTATAGCCACCATACTTGGTATGATGATGAGGTGGTGTGGCAGCAAGAGGAATGATTAGGGTGGCCGCTATTGGGAAAGTATGGTTCAAAATTTCACATGTCAATTAATATGTCACTATTTCCTACTTTGCAAAGTGTTGAGATGATTCTTAGATCAAGCAAGGCCACCAGGGCCAAGGATTGGAGCATGGAGACACACAACCTACTCCATATAGCATGGGTTGGAGATATAGTATATGAGTTGGCACTTTCGACTTGCGGAAGGAACCACTACACTTCACATATCTCGTGTAGAGAAGAGGCTCTTTGAAAATAGATGGATTCCACTTGGGGATTCATTGATGAGGAGAAGCATCTAGCTACATAGCTGGAGGCCACTCTATACATTATAGAGTGGAAGCTATGGAGCTCGGCATTCATAACACATTGGAGCATAATGGGAAACCTTCCATATGACGATTCCACTTGGGAGGGAGATGGATTTCTACAAAATCCACTTTTGCAATTGCTTGAGGACAAGAAGCATTTTGGCGAGGAGGACTGTAATATTCCAAATTTTCCATCGGCTAATTGGAATATTAGAGTTCTTACTCTTCTTATTTGTTGGGTAAATAAAAGGGTGGAGCAACCCATAAACCCAATAGATGAATAAAACCCACTTTTTTAAGTTAAGCTGTGTCGTTGGAAAATTTTACATTCTATAGAAGTTTAACTTTAAAATTTTACTAATACACTTTTATTCTAAATAAAATTAGAGGTGGATTAGTAAGAATCATATCTATGAGTTTGAAAAAATAAATTTAGCCATAACTTCCATAAAAAACAATAAGTAATAAAACATAGAACAAATCCCATAGCTAGACATCAGAGTTAAGAGGTCGGCCACTGTAACTGGATCATCCACCGTTTCAGCTAGAGGTTCTTCAATTTTGAACTTGCATTAGAACCTCACCACCAGCACACAATCCATACTATACCAACCCATTTCCCCCTACATTTCCATAAGCCCCTACTGAGCCTTGCACCTTCCTAGCTATGGGCCAAGAGGCCACAAAAAAATAAACACCATGCGGACCAGAGATATATAGAATACCACTACTAATAGGAAATCTATGTTGAGGGGGTTTTCTAGAGGGAAAGTCTACTATTTTCTCAGCACAATGACCTCCACACAATTCGACAACAAAAGAGAATAAAGAGAAATTGTGACATGGAATAAATAAATCTAGGAGCAATGAATTACTTAGGTCCAACTTTGATCCCTATGTGATATGTAGCTTCCACAACCAACTTGACTGGGGAGAGGATTTTTAGAATTTTAATTTAATTATCAGTACTATTTGGATGGTATGGATTAACATATTTTAAAAAGGAAAGGATTTCCCCTAGGAAAGAATATTTTTTCTAGTGCGATTTTGAAAAAAAATTAAAGTTATATTTATCAAGTTTCATAATTTTGAGTGCTCCTGGGGTTCCTGAGGGTGCTGAATTCATTTCCACAATGAAAAAATGATTCAAACACTCCCAATATCTATATATATATATATATATATCATCACATTATAACAAAAAAATAGTCGCTCACACGAAATTGTCACTTTCTTAGACAAATTTGCAGGGATTTAAACTTCATGAAACAATATAGAATAGTGTTAGTAATCATCAGAAATCAAGGGTTCAAATTTCTCTTAAAAGTATTTATGGCATTTATTTTCTTTTAATTAAATTGATTAACTAAAAAAAATATATATATAGGTCACATGAAATGCGTCATATAAAGTGAGTGATGGTTTTTTGGGCATTTGGTATTGATAAGCCATGATCTTCTAAGTTAAAAAATGGCATTAGAACAAGTGTCATATAAAATGAGTTAATATTTTTTGGCATGTGGTATTGATAAACCATGATATTGACATATTTCTCCACGGTGTTGTAACAAAGCCCATCTATGAATTAAGAATATCCATGGTAAAACAGTGTGAGTCTTCATGATTACTAATCTTGTTACATGTTTTCTAAAATGAATATATGCTTAGCTTATATACTAACACAACCATATAAACTAATGGTTGGTAAACATTGAGAGACATCAATCCATAATAAGTGCTATATAGTAGCTAGTACATGTTGCTTAGTTTAAATATAGCTAAATTAAAGTAAAATGATCGAATTTAAGTTAGTGTTAAGGTTTAGAATACATTCATTTTAGGTTTTACTAATTGGTAAATTGAGATATTTTTTTATTTGTAATTTTGCATTGTGGCAATGGAGAATCCAATCCTACCCAACAACTATAATAATGTATTATTGTATTCATAATGTTTTTTTAAGAAGGTTGTCTAAAAGGTTTTAAATTCTTTGGGTAAAGTAATATAAACAAATATATTTAAAAGATAGTTTTTCTTTCCATATATATCTATGAAAGGTGGTTGGAATATAATTCTTAAAATATTATAAATATTAAAAATGAATTTTATCTATTTACCTAGTTATTTGTTGTTTAAATTGACAACCATTTTAATTTATTATTCTTTGAAATATCTGTTAGTTTCCAAAGCATGATCTCATTCCACTCTCAACCAGCACAAAACATTACATTCCTGTTGAAATCTCAATCATGACTAAGTTTCATGGGAATCTTATGGCAGGGCCAACAAGTAATGTTTAGCAATGGGGATTCCGAGACATGAAATTCACATTTTCTAAAAAATGTCAGTGACCATAATTCGTAAGACGATTATGGTATTGATCTAGGTGGCTCCAGAGACACACATAGGACAAATAGGGTTTATGAAAGATAAAAAATAAAAGTGTTTGGATTTCTCTCAAACTAGATTCAGGTTGAATATCTCATCATCCTGATCACAACAATTTGAATGATTCGTCAAACCGAGACCGTTTGGAGAAGTTAGAGCCAGTTAAATTTCATGGTTGATCATGTGAATTGGTAGGTTAAACAAGGCACAATTTCGCCGAGATCCATCCACCGGATTCAAGCCAACTCTAGCCAAATTATGGGCGAAATTATACCCTCCTTAATTTGTCTCCTTCGGCCTATTTTCAGAGATTTTAAAAATATACATGGTGTTTGATAAAAAAAAAAAATATTAAAATAAGGGTGGGTCATGACCCCCACCCTTATCCCCACCAAATAACTATATAACACAAAAAATATTAAAAATTTGGGTTGGTGGGTCATGACCCCGCCAGACCCTGTGGAATCGAAACCACTAAATAAACAAACATATTATATGGTGGGGTGGTCGGCGATCAACCCCACCACCCCAACCATAACCCACATTGTATATAATACAATGTCGCGGGTAGTGGGCAGGCTACTTAAGGTGGGAACAACCCCTCCCAAACTTAAAAAAAATTCACCCAGTTAAAAAAATCTAAACGAGGATTCTATGGGGAAGGAGGATTTGATCCCCCGACCTCCCCTTAACCACTTTGCAATTTTAACCAACTCTGCCAATCGCTTAGATTGGTAATTACACCCAGAAAACACAATTGAAACTCAAAATTTTCCGAGTGCACCCAGGCTAGGCATAGGAGCATGGACACGTCGTTCGAGGCAAGATCTAAACACAGTTTGATTGAATCTTTTGATTCCAGGGATGTACAATTTTCTTGTGTTAGAATGTATTAAACTTTATATGCATTTTAACTAGAATTTCACAATGCGCATGATGGTGGGCCCATATTTTCCATTTCATAAGGTGTTTTTCAGATTCCCTATGGAGGATAATTTTCAGGAATCTTGAGGTAATCTTTAACATTCCTTGGAGGCTGAAATTCGTCGGTGTCAGAATGAGGTCAACCTTATACTCATTCTTCTCAGAATTTCATAAGGATCTCAATGGTGAGATCAGATTATTTTTTGAGTTGCAAATTTCCACATTCTCTGTGGAGCAACATCTTTGAGGAATCTAGAGGAATGTAAAAGATAGCCTAAGGCCCAGATTTTGACATTGTTAGAATTCAGCAAATTGATAGTCAATCCTACACCTCTCGGCGACATGAGTTCAGCAGTGCAATCAACATTCAATGTGTGAGTAGTCATTTTCAAGATATTTGATGCCACAAGATTGATGGTACAACCATATCCAGCAGTTTATCATCCTTTTCTTCAGATATCTCCAAGATGGGAGGTATATGCAGTGTGATCATGTACCTCTTTGTCTCGTTTCTATGAGATGTATTGTGTTGTATAGATCCATGTTTGATTTTAATGTGGATCTTGTTTTGTTCTTGATATGAGATGTACTTTCTATAATGGATTTTTTATGTTGTTTGAGATCCCTTTATTTCCATGTTTAGTGGGATACTCTTCGTCAATCTTGAGTGAGATTGTCATACTAATAGGAGTCATTTTTGTGACCGAGCTTTCCTGTAGTAGAACATCTCGTGGAGAGGTTCAACTAATCGTGCGGGAGGTAATTTTCCTTGTATGATAGAGAAAATACCATCCATGTACATCATAACTATTTCCAACACTTAATGCAATGACCTACACCATCTTGATACCGAGGTCTGAAGACATAGTCCCTCGTGGATGAACTTTGATATCAATGTCTTATCTTGCTAATGCTTTTTATGTTCCTTTTCTTTACAACATATAGATATATTAATTTATGTTCATTAATGTGTTAATTCAATTCTAACACATCAGCCAAAGTAAAAGGTCTTGGTTTAAAGGGTAGCGAAATTTACCGATCAAGTGGTATCAGAGCGGTCTTCTTGCTGATTTGGATTGCAGGCATGAACCATTGAATGTTCGATGGGTTGAGAAATGGAGGATTTCAAAGACGTGTATGAGACCATGCTCAGGTTTTTTGAAAAAGTGGGCATGTTATATGAATCTTATGAGAGATGAGAAATAGATAACGTTTGGCTAAAGACGCTCCTATAGGAAGAGAAGGAGGAAAAGCATTGATTGCAGCCTCAATTGCAAGCCATGATAGAGGCATTGGAAGAATTGGAGCACAATGAGGAAATTCTTCAACCATATCATGATGCATTTAAGACACTTATACGATAAGAGAAATATGAGAAGCAACGATTGCATCTTTAGCTACAAGCCATGAAAAATTCCTTGGAGGAAGTGAAGTGCAACAAAGGCTCAGAGAAGCCCTTTTCACCTCTTTCAAAATCAAGAACTAAGGTAAATAGTGTTGATTTCTATTTAGTTTCATCTTCACATGATATCATTTTTGTTGGACGTGTGGAGATACCCATTACAGGAATCGAAATGAGGCTCCTTACCAAGATGGGGTACAAAGGAGGAGGAATTTGCATTCATGGCCAAGGCATAACTTAGCCATTGGAGGTTGTGCAGAGACCTTGCTATGCAGGTTTGGGATACACTAAAGGAGGATATTCGAAAGACATCAAAGGTAAACAGACATTATTGAACTCATGAAGGAAAAGGATTGATGGGAACACTTTGCCATCATCCCATGGAAGTCCATGTCACAATAGAAGGACTTAGATAAGCTCTCATCACCATGATCACACCAAAGACCACTATGAAATGGATAAAAAGTCTCGATATTCCTAAGTTCATTTTGACTATAAGCACGTTTCTAATCATGAACATAAATCATGGAATAAGAAAAATTTTCATTTTTTTGGCTTACATAACCATGTCATTGATGATTATTGGAAAAGAATGGCAGTCCAAAGGAGGATGAGGCATGGAAAGCTTTCTCCAAAACAGAGAAAGAAATTGGTTAAGCAAGTGTAGAGGAAGAAAACCTTTTTCATCCAGTGTAACCAAAGTGGTCATCAAAGAGCCATGTGTTCGAGGCTCCATCCAGAGCAGCACCTTAAGGACGAAGCGTTGGTGCATGAACCGGTTGAAACAATTAGTCAACAAGAAAACGTGCCATAGGCAAATGATCCATTTACTTTGATAAGTGAGAGATGGTTTTTCTAGATGTGGTAGTGTGTCATGGCTGTGTGTGTAAATCATATGTTGCATTTTTAACTGTAAAAGTGATGATGTGTTTTCCATCACTTGTTAAGCAACCATGATATTTTTGGCCTTGCTTTGTGATGCATTTATTTTATGTAAAAGTGATTATCTGTTTTCCATCACTTTAAAATGTGACAATGATGTTTTTGGCCTTGTAATGATACTTGGGGTATGATTTCCATCTGATGTAAACTTGACCACCGAGTATATGTTATAAGCTTGTGAAAAGTATGGAAATGTTTTGGTCATATTTTTTCATATTTTAGCATGTAACTTGCAAGGAAGTGTACTATAGGTTGCAGAGGATGCAGGTGTCTTCCCATCGCTTAAGGCTCTAAAGAAAAAAGTTGAAGGAGATGGAAGGGTGACCTTTTTCAAGACACTTGTGGTGTAGACATTGTACACAACAGTTGCAGACTATTGTTGATGCTTTTGGAGGACCAAAAGCTCCTCAGTGGGTAGGAATGATCCAGGTGGCTCCACTTACACACATAGGACAAAGAGGGCTTATGAAAGATAAAAAATTGAAGAGTTTGGATTGATCTCGAACCAGCTTCAGGTTGAAGATCTCATCGTCCTGATCACAACATTGGGAATGATCCATCAAACCGAGTATGTATGGACAAGTTAGAGCCAATAAAATTTGAGGTTTGACCAGGTGACTTGATAGGTTAAATAAGGTGCAATTTCACCAAGATCCGACCATCGGATTCTGGCCAACTCTGACCAAATTCTCGGTGAAATTGTGGCCTTCTTAATTTGTCTCCTTCGACCTATTTTTGGAGATTTTAAAATATTCATGTTGTTTAACAAAACAAAATAATATTAAAATAAGGGCAAGCCGTGACCCCTGCCCTTATCCCCACCACATAACTATATAACACAAAAAATGTTAAAAAAGGTTGGCGGGCCATGAACCCTGCCGGACCCCGCGGAATCACAACTACCGCATAAAAAAATATATTATATGTTGGGGTGGTGGGCAGTCAACCCTGCCACCCCAAACATAATCCACACTGTATATAATACAATGTCGTGGGTAGTGGTCAGGCCACCCAAGGCGGGCCCATTCACTTCTAAACTTAAAAAAATGTGCCGAGTTAAAAAAAACTAAACACAGATTCTGTGGGGGGGAGGGATTTGATCCTCTGACCTCCCATTAACCAGTTTGCAATTTTAACCAACTCTGCCAATCAATAAGATTGGATTGGTAATTCCACCCAGCAAACACCATTTTAACTTGACATTTTCCCAGTGTGCCTAGGCTAGACAGAGGAGGAAGTACATGCAGTTCGAGGCAGGATGTGCACGTAGGTCGAGGGAATATTTTGATTCCAAGGACGTAAAAAAATTTTGTGTCAGTATGTATTAAAATTTATATGCATTTTAACCAGAATTTCGCAAGGAGCACAATGGTGTGCGAGATTTTCCATTTGAGCAACAGTGTTGCAGGTTCCCTATGAAGGATAAATTTTAGGAATCTTGAGAGAATTTTTTAGATTCCTTGGAGGCCAAAGTTTGTCGGTGTCAGAATGAGGTCAACCTTATACTCATTCTTCTCGGAATTTCGTAAGGATATTACCACTACAAGTAAAATACCCTCCAGCAGATGTTTTTGAGGAACCCCTTATGAAAATAGCCGAAAAATCCATTTTTAGTGTAGGTTACTAGAGGAGGTTGGCAGGTGGAGGTTTTTGTGGATGTTTTTTTTCCGGTGTGTTTCTTGTCCTAAACCACATCGGTGTGTTCCACTAGAGAAAGCATCAGTGCATACTAAAAGTTTTCACACCACGAAATCATTCCCTTGGTACAAACTCACTTGGTGCATCTCGTTACTGTAGCGCATCGATGCTCTACATAGATTTAGCATGAGTTAATCCTAAAACCTGCGCCAAAACTAAAACAACCCGGTGCGACTCGAAAACCCACGCATTAGAATAGGGTTAAAAAAAAAAAATTACAGCAAAAATCCTCATTTACCTTGTCCAAGGCACCCTACCATTGGTGCTCCCATTACATGCACTGCTGTTGTCCATGGCCTACCATCTAAATTTCGAAATTTCCAAAGCGGTGGGAAAATTTATTTTTGCAACCTCTATAGCCAATATGCCTCCTAGATGGCCAAATGTACGGGTATTTTACTTTTTTTTTCATAATTAAACCATTTAGTGGATTAGTTTTCTAATAGCTTAAAATTCACCTTATTTAAAAAAAAATCTCGCGTGGTGTGCTCGAGCCATTCAGCTCGCACGGGTTCACAGTGCTACCTGTAAATTTATAGGTCACAGTACGTTTGGTGCTAACGGTATTCGTAGTGGTTCCGAGACAATACTGAAACAACGCATTGTGATTTTTTAAAATTAAAAAAATTGCGGTGTGGTCGGTTACCCAACAACACCATTGACCATGTCGAATTGTGGGAATGTGGTGCATCAACAGAAATATGCACCCCGAAGTAGGTATTTTTGTTAATGCACCGCCCATATAAACTAGACATAGTCAATGGTGCAGTCATGTAAACAACTGCACCATTGACTATGTAGTGATGTCAGGAGGCTAGTGTGCTTCCTAAACCAATACGCCCCAAGGGGCGTATAGTTTGGGCAGCGCACCATCCTCCTGATACTACTACATAGTCAATGGTGTGGTTGCTTATACAACATCATCGTTGATCTTGTAACAATGACAGGAGGGCGGTGCACTGATGAAACTATCAGTCCTTCATCGAGTAGTTTCGTAAGCTCACCACTGTCTCAAATTTGTTCATTATCAACGATGCGATCAGTTAAACGACTGCATCGTTCACCAGTAGCCAATGTGTTGCAGTGTGTTTCCTCAACACACCGCTTGAGATAGGACAGGTCATGATTTGCGGTGAACTGAAAATTTCTAGGTGCACCACATCCGGTGTGTGACAAAAATAGAAGCACCATTACCAATGCATGCCTGTTTTTCATGGCGCACTAACTTAATATATGTAAATCATGTCTCATTTAATAAAAAAATGTATTTAATATGTAAATCATTCATTGGCGTCAAAGCAGAGAAGAGAGGGAATAAAAACAACAACAGGCGGACCAATATAACATGGTTCACCTATGGGAGGCTCGAGAGATGGAGAGAAATATGTACCGTGAGCTGATTATAGAAGCCACCCAAGAGATCATAAGGGAGAAAGGCCTCCTCAAGTTATATGAGGAGGCTACATCCCTAGAGGGCCATGGTGGGTTTTTGCGACAGGGTTGGTCCTAATCAGTTGTACACACCCAGTAAAGAGGACTTATATTTCATTACTGGCCTATTAAGGAGAGGGGTGGATATTCCCTCGTTCCTATAGGTCCCCGTTGGCTTTGCAGAATGGAGTCATTTGTTGTACTCCCAGAGATACATTAGCACAAATATACTGTCTCCTGCAGATTTTCAGGTCTCTAGTGGACAGTTACATATTGCTTCATTTGGTGGAGAGTAGGTGAGGTGTCTCTCACTACTGATTTCGACCATTGCACACCATACCAATGATGGGAAACACATTAGTTTGCCATTTTTTCATGGCAGTTATGTATAGATTTAGATAGATTTAGTGCTTAGGCACAAGGGAGGGTGAAATTCCCTTTTTCTTTAGAGATATTTTGTTTATTTTTTTAGAGGTTTCCAGAGACAAGGCCTACTT
This sequence comes from Pinus albicaulis, assembly GCA_034641835.2. Classification (NCBI taxonomy): domain Eukaryota; kingdom Viridiplantae; phylum Streptophyta; class Pinopsida; order Pinales; family Pinaceae; genus Pinus; species Pinus albicaulis. Next base: position 44,448 of record JAXQQM020061208.1, read on the forward strand.
TTTTTTGGAAGCCTTGTAGAACGATGCTACATGTACGAATTCATATGTGGGGAAATATGATTCCCAAGAGGGGCAAGTTAGAGTTTTCTGTGAGGATATCGCATGATGTACTGGAGTTGCTAGCCAATTTTGATGATCATGCCTTCATTCTGGTCCCTTTTCCATATTTTGGTTTGGATTGGAAAGGGTATGACAACATCCTCTTCACAGATGATGAGCCACTGGATGATAGAGGTAATATTACTGTTTTCTTTAAATTTATTATAACATCTTATTTAACATTTTTTTATTAAATTGTTTAATGAAATTGTCTAATTATTCTTGTGTACTTATAAATATTTTGCAGACATTGGGTAATTTGATGTGGATGAGATGCCACCACCATGAAATCAATAGGTGTAGATCCTGATGACGATCAAGACATGGTAGATGCCGAGGATCAGGCCGGTGGAGACAAACCTAGTCCTCATGTTGTGCGAGTACCAAATAGTGTGAGGCGTACGCCTGACACTAGATTTAGGATGGAGTTGGGTGACTAACTATGTGGAATACTTCTGGAGGGGGGATTCAGGCCTTGCACTATGAGAGACATACAGGTCGATGGTAGGTTGGTAGATATGTGAAGAGGCATGCCACATGAAATGTTTACCCTGATGTGGCACGTCGTAGTAGCTACCAGCTTAGTGACGCGGTTGAGGATTTCCCTTCGATGTGGGCATGGTAGAGATGCAGTACGTTGACAATCGAGTAATGATGCATCATATAATTATCACGATTAGGGGAGTGATCATTGTTCACCTCATGCCGCAGATGAGCAGCCTGCAACATCAACGAGAAATCATGATCATGAGCAAGCTAGAAAATCCACGTCAAGTCAAAATTCTCAGCTTGCAGCATCCAACATTCATGATCATGAGTAGGTTGGACCATCCATGTGGAGTCATCATGATTAGCTACCTGTAGCATCCAACATTACTCATGATCATGAGCAGGCTGAACCATCCATGTCGAGTCATCATGAGCAACCGACATTTGGTCCTGATCAGCATGAGGAATCACAAGATTATCAAGCATGTGGTGATCGACATATATCTGAGCTTGTCGAGGCTGCACCATTGAATGAGTAGGCCTCAACTAGTACTACTATTAATGATGTACCACTGGCTGATATTTGACATTTATATTACAATTGTATATTTTTGTATATATATATATATATATATATATATATATATATTTTTGTATATCTATATATATATATATATATATATGGTCCATGTATTTTATGTTCAGGTTGTAGTTATACTTAATTTACATGTTGGTGATCATCATGATGTGTATATTGTTAGGTCATGTTAGATATGTTCATTTAATTTCCAGCTTGCAGATAGATGTGTATGTGATAGCAATTATTTGACATGCGATGTATATTTGATGTTTGTGTTGTGATGATGTTATACAAGTCTTGTGTTTTGTTAAATGATCATGATCACGATGATTAGTTGATGTTAGCGAATTTGAATGTGTTTTTTAGTCGAATATGATGTTTGTACAATGGTTATCATGATCATTTATTAAATATTATGTCGTGATTGTAATTGAAATTTTAATTTTAACTGTATGTAAAATTGTAAATTTGTAATTGTATTTGTATTTGTAACTTTAACTATAATTTATGTAATATATTTGTAAAAAATTAATTTTAATTGTAATATTTAATTTATTGTGAAATGATTGTAATTGTAATTTTAATTGTAATTGTATATATGTAAAATTGTAAAACTGTAATTCAAATTTTAGTTGTATGTAAAATTCTAAAATTGTAATTGTATGTGAAATTTTAATATTGTAATTGCAATTGTACGTAAAAGATTTGTAAAATTTTAATTGTATTAATGTGAAATGATTGTAATTGTAAAATTGTAATTGTAATTGTATGTGAAACCGTAAAATTGTAACTATAATTGTAATTGTAATTGTAATTGTAATTTTAATTGTAATTGTATGTAAAATATTTGTAAAATTTTAATTGTATTAATGTGAAATGATTTTATTAAAATTTTTAAATTTGTAAATAATTGTAAAATAATAAATCTAGAATAATATGAATTTTTGTAACATAATAAAGTTTAGAAAATAAGGCAAATAAATTCATGTACGTTAGAATTATAATTATATGTTGTATCTTTGCGACGTAATCTAATGTCCCTCATACTAGGTTTTGATCACGGTGGCTAGATCGACTAGATTGATTGAACTTGACTTCCACTCCATAGTATTGTGTAATGTGTCCATCATTGGCATTTTCTATGTGAAAATGGTGTTCATATGCCCACATATATGGGAGAAAATGCACCTATAAAAAAGTTAACAAATCATAGTGTCATGTGTCTTATAATAACCCAATAGTTAAAATATGAAATATAGATGTAATTACATTTGAAAGGTGCATTATTAATTTTCAAATGTACATATAAATTAAATAGATTATTATCGAGTTGGTGCAAGAAATCCATACGTTTAGCGCATCCTCTTCAGCACACGGGTAACGACCAGTTGCACCGTATTTCTCTCTGACTTAGTTAGCAACCCAACTGTTGGGGCATATTTTTGGCATATTTTCTTTTAAATGATTAGGATAAGGCACACTTCTACCATTCAACCGTCTCAATTCTTTCTTGTCACTATCCCATTTCATCCTCTTTTGTTTGTACAATGTGACCCACGGTTGTGTCACTTCGAAATTGTAAAGAACGAATTTATTGGTTTCTTGAATTTCTGCATTCGCTGATGAAATCAAACTAACATTATATAGTACATAGATATCAAAATATACATTATATTTAAGTTCAACATGAATATTTACTTTGTGTAAATTTTAAAAATTATAAGTCGTTTACTCTTGATCAAGCGCTTTTTTCCGTTTGTTTGGAGCAGCTCCCCTTCTCTTTTGTCTTCATCCCTTTCATCATCCCAAATCACTGTACCTGGCCTATTATTGATTTGCTTGATGTACGTAGTGGCATAATAGAAAGACTCATACAATATGTACACCTCTACCATAGACCCCTGAGGTTTTCCCTTTGTCGAACAAAACCTTTCAATTTCTCCATGTACCTTTCTAAGAATAACATTCAATGACAAGAAACCACCC
>JAXQQM020060425.1:0-48660 GCA_034641835.2 Pinus albicaulis
GCAGGAGCATCCGACTAGGGAGACAAATAGCCAGCAGGCTTCCATGATTCGTTTCGGTGATATGTTATTCTACAGGTTTTGACACCTGTCAGGGTTTAATTTGTTTTTCTTTGGTTAGGGAATTAGCTGTCAGTAGGAGTTGTTTTAGTTTAGATGACTTTTATTTTTAATTTGCATTAAGGAACTGTAGTGAGTTATTGAGTTATTTTAAGTTTTGTTAGTGATAAAGTAAGAAAATAAACAAGGTAAATAATGTAACTGAATAACCAACAGTGGCAGTTACCAACTGGTAACGAAATTGCCTGTAGCAGAGATACAAAAGAAACAGGAAGGTCACAAATGAGGGGTTCTGCAAACCTGTTATTGAAAGGAGTAATATAACAAGCAGTGAAATTATTTCAGCCATTCATCTGTATCAAATGTTGTGTAAACATCTTGTTAATTATAACTTCACATGCATAGTACTGACAATCGACAAAAGACAGAACCATAGTAGCAGTCATTAAGGTTGTTCATTTCTTTTTCCCTTTATAAATTGCAAGTCCAAGCAGTGCAGGAAAGGTGACAGTGCCAGTTTTTATGTGAAACCGAGAATGAGGAGGAAAGTGGCCAAACAACGCCAGAGAACAGACATCGAGACGAGAGAAATACAAGTTGAAATTCAACACAGACAGCCAAATATAATTTCCAGGTAACAACTATTAAACCAGTAAATTGTTTGAGCAAAACTCAAACGAAATTAGAAGATTTCTTTCAGAATTTACATATATAGATATGAAATTGTCATATTAAGAGTTCGGTTATTACAATCCCGAAACCTACATAGCAAAATAACAAAATCCTGGAAACAAGTAGCGACAGCTAGGGTTTGACCAGAAACCCTCGAGGGTTGCAAATGAACGAATAGAGTAACAGTCACAAGTTACAGGCGGGTTCCTCGAACCCCAAAAGTTCTAACACCCATACAAGATTGAACTGGTCGAAAAGCAAAGAAAGACAGGGCCGGACTGTAGCCATAGTCGACCTACAGGTTGCCACAAAACTAGATGCCCAGAAAACATTGAACAAAGACTATCTGCGAGTGTGAAATACAACACAGTTTAACACGAAAGTGTAACAAGTTTGATGCTACCCGTGAGGAAAGGAGGAGCCGAGACCGAGCACCAGACCATGTGACAGAGACGTCCACCTGCACAGAGTCAGAACAATGGAGACAGTCAGTTAACCATTGTGACGCGATTGTTAAACCCAAAGAACTGAGGAAGGGTTCGACCTGAGTACCTGGAGGGAAAGAAATAACAAAGAGACTTTCATCCGAGCAAACAACCATCAAACGAGACGAGGACCAAACCTGCTCACGAGAAGCCAAGAGGTCAATTTGTGTTGCAGGAGAATGTGGAAGTGAAACATGGAGGGCCGACTTACCAGTTCGAGCGCCTGAGGAGACCAAGCGAGGCCGAGAGTTTTCTTGACTGGTAACCCCTGCAAACAAACCAGAAAGGTGTGAATCATAGCCGAAGCCAAACACAGACAAAACGATAATGAAAAATACAGTGGGATAAATAGTTGCAGAAAAGGAGTTCCATTGTGCCGTGACAGACGAAGAAATCACCATTGCTAACACAGAAGCCTGTTCGCCATCGACGCATCATTCCATAGCGAGAGAAAAGTTCATAGACCGACATAGCAGAGGAAACCCAAAGGCGGAGCCTCACACACAGACCCGAAAACAAAACAATGACCGCCAAAATGGAATGATCCCGAATAACAGGCGAGAACCCCAAGTGGCACGACAACCGAACCTCCAACCATTACTGCCATATTAATTGCGAGCCAGAATAGCAACAGCAAAAATCTTACAGAGAACAGGGATCGAGTTAAGTTTATCATCGTGACTATCGACAACACGCGTTGTATTAACGCCGGATTTAACACAACGACACGTATAAACACGTTGGCACAGTGCGCCAACCTTTGTTTCATTACATTGTAATATTGACATGTAATAACACGTGGACTGTTGTTCCATATACATTGACAATCAAAACAGCGAAGTTGGGGTGTGGGTCGTTCACCATCACATTTGATTGTTGTTATGATTTGAACATATCGACATGTAGAATATGCACTTGACCAATTCTTCTTGATTAAAGATTGAATGTGTTTTTAACCATATAAGAATTAAGAAAGAAAAAAATAAATAAATTATTTTTAATATTTATGAGGCTAAAAATAGGGACTATGTTTTTCTATGTGGTTTTTGTATTCATGCTTATTTTTTTTGTGGTGTCTTACAATAAAAGCTTACAATAAAAGCTCTCAACTTTTCACAAACTCTTCACTCAATAGATTATCCCAAGAGCTAGCTGCGAATTTCCGCATAATTTTCATTGAATAGATTATCCAAGAGCTAGTTGCTAAAATATCTACATAATTTTCGCCGTTGTCTTTGAAGGCCTCACATTCTAAAATGAAATGCTTTTTTTTCCACTTTTCCGAAAGAAAAAAAAATACATACTCTTTCCCTCTCGCCTTTATACACTGCTTCTAGAACAGCTGAGTATTAGTTCTTAATTGATCAATAATAATTTTGGATCTCCTAGAAACATTAGTCTCTTTGAACACTTTTTTTTTTATGATTATGAGGAGGTTAAACTCTTCAATGGAGTACTTCTCCTTTCTCTAGCTCCAAGTAAGTTTGTGGAACTTATCCATAACAAAAGTTTTTATCTCTTTACTATTTGTTGGACACATGCTCAAGCAAATACCCCATTTACTAAATCATTTGTTATTTTTTCCGTATCAAAGTCTTCTTTCTTTTGCACAATATGTCATTAAACACAACCTTTGGCCATCTACACTCTTCCATTTGCTCAATTTTTTTTAAATACCTTATGACTTGCACCATAGAAATTGCTTCAATAGGAGAAGCCATTGTTTCACTTAACAAGATAGCATAAGGAACTGCACTTTTAATTTTGAATTTGTTTGTAGTCAAACGCTTTTGAATTTTCTCAATTTGTTTCCCATACATCTCGGTTGTGTTGTTGGCTCATAGTTTACAACCATAGAGAATCACCGAGATCACTAGAAGCCAAAAAAGAGTTAGAGTGGTTTTCCAGTCCCATAGCTCTGCCTCTCTACACCTATTTTTAAGTGTTGGAAATATTGTCATTGATTGCAAAGGAGCACAAAGGAGCAGCACCTGAACTATCATTAAGGCAAAGGAGCAGAGAAGTAGCATCAATAAGGAAAAAAAGCATATCAGGAAATAATGCAGTAATAAAACATAAAAGAGAGGTAGAGGAGCAACATTAGACCATCAACAAAGGCACCAAAAGAAAAAAGGCAACAAAAAGGCAAAGGCAGTAAAGGCATCTAAGAAGCAAAGGCAACAAAGGAAGTGAAGGTAGAAAATAAGAAAAGGCAACAAAACAACAAAGGCAGAATCGTGAACGTGATAGGAAGAGTCATGAACGTGCAACAAGTGTGACAATCCCAAGTTCGTGTGAATAAAAAACAGAAGAATAAAGGAGAATCGTAGATATTGCACGAATCCTCTGTTGAATCTAATATTTCATTAAACACACAATAGAAGGCGATCGGATTTGCAAGCAACAACGAGGATCGAAGGACAATCGGATTTGCAAGTAGCAGTGAGGACCATAAATCTGGTGCAGATCAACGATGACAATCACATCGCAACCGTGAAGATATCACACATCGCAGGGTATAATGTTTATGGTTAAGACTTTGCAAGTTAAGTTATTTAACTTGCGATGCAAAGTGGATCGGAAAGGAGACAAGCGTGGACCATCAGATCCAACAAAGACCAACAATGAAGATTTAAAGCGCAAACGACAAAGTTTAGTGCTTAAGTGTTAAGGCCATCGCAAGGTAAGTTATTTTGTGTGCGATGTGAAGTGTAGAAGGGACACGTGTTGGCACAACACAATATCACAAATCGCACAAAATATAGGTTAACCACTAAGTTAAATTGTAAAGTGAGAGAAGCACCGAGTTGCGAGGAAAATAAATCATATAAATTGTGAAGTGTGATCGCCTGTGATTGGTGGAAAGTGTTTTGGGACCCTTCAACCAAAGTTAAGCGTGTATGCAGGGCCTTTTCTTTGTTAAATCGCATTAGAGGAGGATAAGGAGATTACAACGTAAACTCCAAGGAACATGAAGTGCGAAGTACGATTTTTGAAGCAAATGCAATGCGGTTCAAAGGTGAATTCTAATATATTTCAGGTCCAATATGTAATGTGTTTGCGTTGGTTTTACGTAGAAAACCATGGAAGCGGAGGTCGACTCGAGTTATAAAGGAAAGGCCCAAACACATGAAAAAGGACCCGGAGCCCGTGCAGAACAGTGTTGTGGCAGCGAGTTAAAAGAAAATACTAAATAGGAGTAGACTCGGGTAAGACCCGACTCTAAGTGCATAACAATGTCATATAGATGCGATTGTGAGTTAAAAAGGTAAGGTTGAACGCAAGAGAGAAAACTCTGGCCAAGTGACTCGACACTCATGTAGAGATGTTATGCGGTTGCAACAGTTTGATAACAAATACTGAACATGGGCAGAAGGAGACTCGGGTAAGTAACCCGACACAGAACAAAGAAGCAGAGAAGAGAATAGAATGTTGTAGGTAAGATATGCAATAGGCAGAGGCAGTGTAAAACATAAAGGCATGGGTCAAGTCAGGCTAAGACAGTGATGTTGCAGCATAGTTGGAAATATAACTACAGAAACATAAAAGACAAAGGGACAACAAGCAGAAGAGGACAAACACACAACAAATCTAAAAAGTTGAAAGGGCTGAGTGAAATATTTTATTGTAACTGTAAATGTATTATTTATTTTATATTGTTTGAGATGTAAAGGCAAGTCTCTAATGCAAATAAAAATTCCAATTTAATACTCAAATGAGTGTATATATTGTTAACATCCTGAATATGTTGAGTGAGGAAATGAGTGGGTGGAAGGTAAGAGTCATGTCTGTTCACTTCATAGTCCCATATAGAATGAAAACAACCATGAAGTGATATCTATAAATGATGTTATTGTAATATGCATAGAGAGGTTAGAGGGTGGAAGAATGAGAGAGAGAAGATAGAGATGTTGTGCAGATCCATAGCTGATATGAACCAGATTTCAAGGCTGGAAGGGCAACATTGAAGAAGGAGAAAAACATAGTTGATATGTAGGTAAATCAACATATGATTTTATTGTAGTGTGAGGGAGTTGAGGCTTCCATATCAAGTTGTGGCTTGATATATGTCTGGCAATGGTATCTGGTTGAGGTAGGAGCCTCTTGTGCATTGTAGGCTGCAAAAATAGATGGGAGTTGGAGCTTCCTTGCAATTTGAAGCTTGCAAAATTTGGGATAGTAGCCTCCTGTAGGTTGGAGCCTATAGAAAATCAGCTGTGAGAGGGATTTGGAGCTTGGCTTTGTATCACAACAATAATAAGATGCAGTTTTCTCCCTTTATGGGTTTCCACCTATATATGATGTATATGTGTTTGATGATTAAGTGTTGATGTGATGTTTTAATATGTTTAATTACTTGTTGTCCACACATTATGTTTGTTGATCCATTATGTATTAAGTTTCTTATGAAATGAAGGTGTAAATGAGTTGAATGAAAATTTTTTAAATGTCCATGAATGCATTAAACTGATTCACCCCCACCCCCTCCCCTCTTAGTTTAACTAAGGCTTCATCAATTGGTATTAGAGCTAGTTCCTTCTGTATCAGTTTAACAACTAGAGGGAGATCCTAGGTCCCCAAAATTGCTAGCCTATGGATGCTCAACAAATAAATTCTCATTGTTTACTGGCACAAACTATTCTTTCTCGAAAATAAGAATGAGGACATACTTAATGTCTCTAGGAATAGAAGTTTACACTACTGTGGAAGAAATATATGCTCCAAAGGATACTGACACAGAGAAAGAAGCCAAACAAAATTTCATAGCTAATGCAAAAGCCATGAATGCACTCTTGAGCGGTCTGTGTGAGTCAGAATTTATCAAAGTAATGCACAATGAGACTTCTAAGGATATCTAGGTGTTGGTCACTTTAATTGTTTATTAATTTAAACAATTCAAGTGCCACATAAATTGTCAACCCAGGGAAGTCTGTTTATTTCAAAGGCAATCACACACTGTATATGCTCAATCTCAAAAGAAAAGAACTATTGTAGTAAGAATCACACTAATCACACCTCGTTTTAACAAAACTGAAGTCTACTTGAGTTACAACAAAGACAATCCTTCTATTGCAGACTTTCATTAAAAGAATCATGGATTACATTAAAAAGAAAATGATCTAGGAAAGGAAATCAATCTACAGAAATGAAGATCAATTATACTATAACATAGAACATGACCCTATTCTCCAAGTAGGAATATTTAGCCCCTATTTTCTGATTACCAAGCTTTCACACACTCATTCCATAAACAAGATTGCTAATTAAAATAACTCACAACTTCTCAAGAATGAATTGTATGAAATCAATGCAACAAGTAATGAAAACATAGCTTTAGAAATAAATAACAGAATTCCAATACTGCATAAATAACTTCAGTAAACAGGTTTTAATCAAGGCATGAATGAAATGAACAATTAACGAAATATAGGAGCAAATGGGTGAATCTTGTGAAGAAGGCGGGCTCTTTCCTTCTCACAAGATTCCCCAGAAGAAGGAATTAAATTGAAGTGCTCAAAACAAACTTTTATTCATCTGTAGAAAGCAACATATTACAAAAGAGTCACGTTCCTTCTCTGTTCAGAAATGAACCTCCCGTAGTCTCTAACTATCCTCTAATGCTGATGTCTCCTCTTTTTAAAGAGGAGACATCTATTACAATTGATTTTCATTATAGAAATCCTATTTTTAAACCAATTTGATCTTTTGTTCTGAAATAGAGCCCTTTTGTTCTTCCATAGCAAAATGCTTTTATGATGGTTACAGTGGTAATGGCTTCAAAGTGGCCCGTGTAACAGCTTCCTGTACTTGTCTTTTCTTGTTGCCATCATACTTGAAATGTTGCTTCAAAATCGCAAATCACGGGTTGTTTCAGCAACAGGATTTGTGTACCATGTTGACTGTTTTAGCAATGCGGTCTTCAGACAGTCATAATAGATTATCTGCGATCTTCAAACTGTCTCAGCAACTATATATCTTCGATCAATGATTAAATATAAAAGTAAAGTAAAATTATATGTAAAGCAAATTAAACATAGTGTAAAGAGAAGAATATTATATACCTTTGGAAAAATGGATGAAAGTGATATTGTAAGCTTTAAATATGGACTGAAAAAGAGTGGAATGATAACAAAATGTATAGTCAAAATGATATATTATGAGGTCCTAACATCCCCCCCAACTGAAAGGGTTGCATGTCCTCAGGGAAATTTAGTTTGAGTCAAAGTCCGAATTCTAGCTTTTAGCATTCAAATTACTTAGGCAATAGCTATGTAAGGTGCTATCTGTTAAAGCTCTGAATCCTTGCACATTTTGCAATTTCTGCCAAGCTGCTGCTTCATCCTTGTTAGCCAACCTATAATGAGCATGATATTGTTCTGCTGACATCCATAAAATAGGAAAGTGAAAGTGGTACCCTATCCATTTTTCAGCACATTGCTGAACACATCTGATGTAGTTGGGTACTCTAGACAATGCAGTTTGAAGGTTAGTAGGGCTAAAAGGATTATACTCCTGCCTCTCCTTAGAGGATTGTTGCCACAACATATTGTTTGCTCTTAGAGTAGCAGTTTCTTTGGCCCTGATGAATTGGTGACTATCATGGAGTACTGAAGCCTGTATTTGTTGTATGTGTTCAATCATCCTTGGCTTTTGAAAAAACTGATGATATTCTGCCACAAAAATGGCAGGGTTCTGAGGTTTTGGCCTTATCCAGAGGAGACGGTTGTCTTCATTGTGCCTGGTTGCAAGAAAAGCGGTGTGCCATGTAATTTGATTAGCAAGAAAGGAGGAAAATTCCCTGATCTGAATATCATCAACAAGAGGATTGAGATTGATTTGTCTATTTTCAGGCATAGCTTCATTGTGAAGGTACAACTCACATACTAGGTGCTAATCACTGGTGGAAGCTTCTGCAAATGTTTTCATGAACTTTTTCGCTGAGAGCACCTCATGAGGTCTTCCATCTTTGACTGCTTTCAACAAAAAATAAACAAGACGTTCTGAAAGAAATAAAGAATAGTTCAGGGATGGTTTCCTAGTGGCCAATAATTTTTTTACCAATTGAAACATTAGGAGCAGTTTGTCGTTTAGTTCTTATTCTCTTTCTTGTAAACTCTAAATTGTTGGAGTGTCTGCTCCCAAGTCTCCCAATTAGAATGTATATGATTCTACCAAACCAATTTGTGCTACTGTAAAGTTTTATCTTGGGAAATAACATACTGTTTCCTCCACTTGTTTATTATTTCCATCTCTTTCCATGGTTCAGTTTGTGTTCCGGCATTGTAAGTGGTAGGCTGAGATATAGTCTGAGTAGCAGAATCAGTTACACTAGGGCAGGATACTTGTACCTTTATTTCTTTTTCTGAAATTTTTGGAGGCCCTACTGGTTCTTGTGTAACAGTAGGGCATTCTTCTTTGACTACAGACGATGTAGATGCTTCGGGAATTGGAACTTGAACTATCTTATATCCTACTTGCTGATAGATGTTTCCACATTGATGGCACATATATTCTTTATATGGATCGTTCTCTGTATGTTTATCTGCCATGGATGCTGTATGGGCTAGGGTATAAAAATTTAGCTCCTTGTCATAGGCTTCCCTTGCCATTACCAATTCTCTCTTGTAAGCTTCTAATTCTAACTTTAAAAACACATTTTCCTGTAAAAGGGAGGCCACGGTGACTAGACCTTGTGTATCAGTCGCTTTCTCTGAAGTTGATTGTTGTAGCTGGTTCTTGTGTGACAGCTAGAGCTGGTTCCTTTGTGGCAGCTACTGGATGAGTAGCATCTTGGATGTCTAGTTTTTGCACATCAACAACTGGTTCTTGTGTTTATTCTTGTTGAGCTCAAACGATTCTTGTGGAGCGACTCTTGGTGATGTTGGTTCTTGTGGACCAGCTACTGACTGAGTCGTCGGTTCTTGTGGAGCAACTACTGGTTTTGTAGAAAATGATGTCATATTACCTTGGGCATCTATTTCTTATGTTTTAGTGCCACAAGATGAGACAAGTAATAATTCTGGGGTTTGGAAGGGTGGTGATGAATGGAGTTTTAACAAAATGGTTGCAGGATCAGGGGTAATAGGAATGGTTTCAGATTCAATAGAGGTTTTCATTCGTCTCTTAGGTAGGAAAGCAGAAAAAGCAGTAGTTTTCTTTTTCTTTTTATGAGAGGATTTTTCCCTAGGAGAAGGGCTATCAGAGGAGGTGGTTGCTTTAGTTACAACCATTGCTTTTTTTTTTGATACAGAGGCTGTTGTAATTCACCTTTTTCTTTTACGAATAGGGGAAGATGGTGGTGTTTTGGCTTGAGAGTCATCACTGGGAATGTGGATGGTAGGGTCAGATGACTCTGCTAAGTGATATGGACTTGAGGACAGGTTAACTGGATTAGCTGGTTCTGTGGATGGAATCGATGGAGGGTCAGGGATATTCTCCGATTGCTACTCGTAGGAACTTTCAGGGATTTCTTGGGGGTTTTTGGCAGCTTCTTGAGGAATTTCGGCAGCTTTCTCAGAAGGTAAAGGTAAATTGTTTAGAGGAAGGTTTTGTGGAGAAAAACCCCTTTGAATCAGTAGCTGAAAAAGGCGGTGATGGGTGAGGCAAAGGAGTGGAAATTTTACCCGTCTACAATAATATGACATATTTCTAATACATCCAAGAAAATAGTAAGGAATATTTACTAGTCTACCATGTCGTAAGTGACTCATTAAGACAAAGTCATGCTGATAGACTACCTGATAGCGACCTTCACAAGTTAGATAATGTTTGACAAATTCGGCCACCTTCGGCCAAGGAGGAGGCAATGAGTGAAGTCCCACACCATGGCCTTTAATCTCGTCGTGTTCCCCTGGGTGAAGAAAGTCCTGTTGTGCATTTAGAATGATGTGCTTCCAACTAAACCACCGAGCACCAGTGACTGGAAAACTTGAAAATTGTGCTATATCGCCCTCTGAAACTGGAATTCAGACTCCCTGGATAATAGAATGGTCCTCCTGAAGATTTTGTGCAAATTCCAGGACCTGCTGTGGGTCGAACTCTTGAAGTGTCTCAAAATATACCACTCAACCTGCCTGTTGAAAAATCTGATACGCGTCTGGGAACAATTCAAGTAGAGCTATTGAGTCGGGCTTATGTTTAATGGCTGGTCCTCCCATAGTTACTAGCTTAGGTAAAATGCAGAGGCAAAGAGAAGAGTTATCAGACTTCGAACAGAGTAAACTTTGTGAATGAGAACATGGAGTATTGGTGAAGGGGCAAAGTAATGGGTATGGAGAATCATGGTAATTGGCATGCTGTGAAATGATGGCATATATTTTCAAAATTCCCACCCAACTATGGTGAAATGATGTTTTTGAGTGTGCGGAGATTGTATTCATGATGAAAAAAATCTTCTCTTTAAACTATCGTTTAATTGTATTACATAAAATTCACATACTTTATATTTACCTTTGCTTTGTAATTCGAAAAATATAGTGCTTGTTTATAATAGCTCAATAATCATGGAAGAACTTTAGAACTCTTTGAAACATAAGGGAGATCATATTAGAGTCTGCTTTATCATAAGAAAGAGGCTGTGAATGGACATTATTCACACAAGGAGTAAGAAAAGTGAAAATGAAGGACTGAAAGAGTTGCATAGTCATGTTTTTGGAGAAAGAAATGGTGTTTCAGCAATGGAAAAATGAATGACATACTGCTAAAAGTGGTGTTTCAGCAATGGAAAAATAGGAAGAATGTTGCTAAGAAATGATGATTTAGCAGTGGGAAAATGGGGGAAATATTTCCTGAGAAATGGTATTTCAGTAGTGAAAAATAGGGAAAATATTTGCTGGAGAATGGTGTTTCAGCAATGGGTAAAATGGGAAAAATAGAAAAAATGATATGAAAAGGAAAAAGGAATGAAGGGAATGAATGATGAAATGTTACTGGGAGATGGGGAAATGAATTTAAATGAGGGAAGCAAAGCTTCTCAACATGAATCTTGGAACTTCTTGTGGTGAAATTTTCCTTCCTTGGTAAGTCCTTCCTTAATCAAGAATCTGCAAAATAATCAATTGTAACATGCCAACCCTTGACAGGGATTATTAGTTTAAGAAATCTAATCTAATACTAAAAATACAGTGCAGAAAACAATTAAATGCAATGAGGAGCAGAAGACTCCCCTAGAAAAAGATAATGTGCATCTGCCATGCAAGTGGCCTTAAAATCTTCTTTAGAAACAGGGCGCTAGTACAAACGAAACCGATGACCATTTACTAGTAGTGGTGTTTTAGAGTCATCAATTGTTAAAAGTCTTACTGTTCCATTGGGAAAAACAGCATCTACTTCATAGGGTCCCAGCCATCTTGTACGTAGCTTCTCTTGAAAGTTTTCAAACCGAGAATCATACAATAAAGCCCAATTACCTTTTTGGAACTGCTTGTGCTTGATGATTTTATCATGCCACTTTGTTCTTTGTTGTTGGATCATAGTTGTCTGATAAATGGCATCTAATCTTTTTTCATCCAGTTCAAGAAGCTGCTACAACCTAGTTGTTTGCACATCAGTCAAATCAAGGTTAACAGCTAAAGCAATCCTTAAAGTTTTAATTTCAAATTCCACAGGAAAAACAACACTTTTACCATAGACCAATTCATAGGGAGAAAATCCTGTAGTATTTCTCCAGGTAGTTCTATAAGCCCATAGTGCTTCAGGGAGCTTTTGAGACCAATCCTTCCAGTTATCCTTCACTGTTTTGGTTAGAATGGCTTCTATTACTTTATTTGTACTTTCCACCTGCCCATTGGCTTGGGGGTGGTATGGTGTAGTCATTCTATGATGAATATGATATTTCTGAAGGGTGGCTTTGAAACCATGAGAATTGAAAGGAGGTCCTCCATCTGTAACTAGCTCTCTAGGGATTCCAAATCTAACAAATATTTCTTCAAATAGGAAAGCTAGGACAACTTCTTCATTAGCTCTAAGAAGTGCTTTGGCCTCCACCCATTTAGTCATATAATCTGTGCAGACTAATATATAAACTCTTTGGTTGGATGGAGGATTAATGGGTCCTATAAAATCTAAGGCCCATATTTCAAATGGTTCAAGTATTACCTGGGGGTTCAATGGCATTTCATCTCTATGATTAGGTTGACCCATTATCTGATAACTATCACAAGCCCAAACATATTTCTTTGCATCCTTAAACAGTGAGGGCCAATAATAACCCATCCTAAGAATTTTATGCATCGTTCTTTTATCAACAAAATGCCCTCCACAAGGGCCATCATGACAAGCTTTTAGTATATCATACACCTCATCCTCTCTAATGCATCTCCAGATTTCATGATCAAGTCCTATGTAGAAAAAACACCCACTTATCTAGCTATACTGAGCACTTTGTTGAATGATTTTTCTCTTCTCTCGATGTGACAGGTGTGATGGTAAATTTCCTGCAACCAAATAATTGGCAATGTCTGCATACCATGGTGAGTGAGCAGATACTGCAAATAAATACTCATTAGGAAAGGAATCATCTACTGGAATATTATTATCAGTTTTTAACTGTGAAAGGAAATCAACAACAAAATTTTATTTACCTGGTCGATCTACAATTGTAATATCAAACTCTTGTAGTAACAGTAACCATCTAGTAACTCAAGAATTTGTGACAAACTTTTTCATTAAATAATTAATACCCGAGTGATCAGTATGGAAAAAAGTAGAGTAACCAATAATGTAATGTCGAAATTTATTAATGGCATTAATTACTGCTAAAAATTCCTTTTCGGTAACTGTATAATTAAGCTCAGCAGGGGTCATATTCTTACTGATAAATTAGATAGCATAAGGAAGATGGTTTTCCTCTTGTCCCAAGACAGATCCAATTGCAGTATCTAAAGAATCAGAAGATATATGAAAGGGAAATGCCCAATCAGGTCCTCTCAAAATAGGAGCTATGGATAACTGATGCTTGAGTTCTATAAAGGCCTCCTGGAAAATATTAGTCCACTTAAATTCAACATTTTTCATAAGTAACACAAATAAAGGAGAAGCTATTTTGGAAATTTTTTTAATGAATCTCCTGTAATATCCAGCATGTCCTATAAAACTTCTCACATCAGTTTGTGTTTTAGGAATAGGAATATTCTGAATGACTTGTATTTTGGATGGATCTACCTAAATTCCTTGAGATGAGATAAAATGTCGAAGCACTACTCCTTCACTAATCATCATATGACATTTTTTAGTGCTTAAGGAGAGGTGAGTTTGTATAAAATGTTTGAGTACCTTCTCAAGATTATGTAATGCATCTTCAAAAGACACACCATAAGGAGTAAAGTCATCCATAAAAATTTCCATGGAGCCATTCAGCATGTCAGAAAATATTCCTATAACTTCCCTTTGAAAAGTTGCTAGTGCATTACATAGTCCAAATGGAAGAACTCTATATGCAAAAGTTCCCCAAGGGCTAGTAAAAGTGGTCTTATCTTGGTCTTGGGGTGAAATTATAATTTGATTATACCCACTAAATCCATCTAAGAAGGAGAAGAATTTCTTCCTTGAAAAATTATCGAACACCTAATCAATGAATGGTAAAGGAAAGTGATCCTTTTGAGTGGCTTTATTTAAGGCTCGATAATCTACACACACTCTCCATTTCCCGTTTTCCTTAGGAACTATTACCAATGGGAAAACCCATTCACTGTCAGATATAGGGTATATAAATCCTGCATTAAGACATTTCTGAAGTTCCTTTTTAACAGTTTCTCTTAAATTAGGGTTCATTCATCTTTGGGGTTGACAGACTGGTCGACAACCCTCCTTAATATAAATCTAGTGAGTACATAATTCAGGAGATATTCCCTTCATATTTGTATAGTCTCATGCGAATTCTTCCTTATTTTCAAGCAGTAACTTCATTAACTACTGTGTTTCAGCAACTTTCAGATCAAGATTTATGTTCAGTGTTTTGCCAGGTTCGATTTCTACTATTATGCTTTTAGAAGAGATGGTGGTTAATGTTTGAGGTAGATCTTCAGATTCAAGCTTTTCCTGGGTATTTTATTCCAAAAGTGCAACTAGTTGATTATGTGTTTCAGAAGTCACGGAGGAGGGTTCACAAATGAAATTATTAATTACTTCATCCTCAGTGGTATCTTTAAGGTTTAAAGCTTGTCTAATAGTCAAAATAGGTTGAATATAATTATCATCATAATCCATACACACAAAATTTTCATTATTAATCATGGCTGTAGCATGAGATTAGAGAGTAAGATGTTTAGTTTCATATCCATTGGAAATTTTTATTGAACCAGATATGCAACTAATAAAGGCATCGGCTATGGCTAGCCAAAGCCTTCCCAGAATTAGAGGATGTCCCCCCAACTTTGTTTTAGTTTGTAACACCACAAAGTCAGCTGGGTAATTCCAGGACTCAACTGAGATGACTAAGTCTTCAACAACTCCTTCTGGTTTGATTGTAGAACGGTCAACTAACTCTAGAATGGTTGGTGTATCTCTTATTGTGTTCTTTAGCTGTAACAATTGTGAAGTTTCAAGAGTCACAATGTTTATAGCAGCACCTAAATCTACCAGAACTTGAGGGATTATTGTTTTACCAATTTGGACTATCACAGTTGGATGGTCAGGATCATCATATTTAAGTGGAGGAGTTTTACCGGACATTAATGCGGATAGATCACCCATAACATGAACTGTAAGGGGGTCTTTAGATTTCCTACCAGGTTTCTTAACAAAAATATGTCTCATGGTTCTGGCATAAATTGGTACATCTATTAGTGCCTGTAAAAGTGGAATTTTAACATACAGATTCTTCAATTCGCCTAAAATATTAAAAGTCGGTGGCTCAGGCGTTGTAGTTAAAACAAAATTCTCAGGGAACGGTGGTTCTGTTGTTTCAGCACCCTTATTAGAGGGTTGTTGTACCTCTTTATGTGAATCATGTTTCTCAGTTTCTTCTTTATCATAATCGGAAGAGGTAACATCATCAATGATGGGTTCAACTATTTTCCCAGATCTTAAATGAATGTCATTACATTGTGTAGGGAAAACAGGAAATGTAGGCTGGTTCTGAATATCAATAACTTGCACAGCTTTATAATTTGGGTTAAGATTTGGTTGTACAAGTAGCTGGGGTCTCATTTGATTATTTGCTGGAGCACCTGATGGTAGTGGAAGTGGTTTTTGAAATTGAGGAAATTTATTTGGAAATGGGAGTTGTTGACCCCTCCAATTTGAATTCCATTGATTAAAATAAGATGGTTGTTGTGGAGGCCAAGGAGTCCACATTTCAAGATCTACAAAGGGAGGGTTTTTTTGTTTCATGGGTGGGTAATTCATTTGATTGAAGGGTGGGTATTGCATTTGGTTGAAGGGAGGGTAATTTTTTTTGACTAAAAGAAGGATAATTGTTCCAACGATTAGAAGATGTAAATGGAATATTAGAGTTCATACCTTGTCCTTGTGGTTGCCATTGTCTTCTCTGTGTCAGTAGATAGACTACTTCAGCTTCTTGTTTGGTTGGTTGCAATGCTACCTTTATTCCTAGTAAAGAAGGGCTTTGTTGTGTTTCATGATCTTTCTCACAAAGGGTGAAAATTGGTATCTTGTCCAATGGGCATTCCCTTAGTGGGTGTTTATCTCTGAATTTGGGGCAAAAGACAGCCAAAGCTGCTTCTGCTTTGACCTATTTCTTTTTAACCTGCAAGGTGTCAATCTGTGAAGCAAAAGAACTTAACATTTCAGTTTTAAATTCTTTGAGTAAATTGCCTATTTCGGCTCTTGTTGCTCCTCCACTGGCTGATTTTTGAACTCTTGAATATGTGGCATCTCTGTTGTTTGGCCTGTTCCTTGCAGCTCCTCTTGAACATCTTTTACAGAGGTCAACAATTTCATCATATCATTCTTTAGATATATCCCCTTTACCAAGCATATTTAGCATGTCTAAATAATCATCCCTCACCCCTTTCAGTAATATTGTTTTAACAATATCCTTACTTACATCGGGATGATTGGATCTCTGCAGATTGTATTGTAGTCTTTCCACAAAGTCCTCCAAATTCTCATCCTCCTTTTGTACCATCTTAAATAGTTCATCCCTCTTTTCTCTTGTCCAGCAGTAGTCTTGATATTTAAGCAGAAATTTCTGTTTCATATGTTCCCATGTTGTGATTACATGGCCTCCAAGACTCATGAACCACCTTAGTGCATTTCCTTTTAGTGTTTTCGAGAACATCTTCAACTTCTACGCATTAGTAACATAATCATAACTTCTGCATAATATATGAAATTCAAAAATAAATTCGTTAGGATCTTCAGAAGATAAACCATGGAAGTTGGGTAAGGTTGAAAGTGGTATATTCTTCATGGGAGTTGCTCCTCTAGGGAGATAACTAATAGGAAATCCCAAGGTAGAGAGAGAATTCTCATCTTTTCCCTCTCCTTCAGGATCTACTTGTCCTCCTCCAAAGAATCCTTCATTGTTTCCTTCCATTATTTGATCTCCTACTGCACTTGCTCAATCCTCAAAGTTTTCTATTGGCTCTTCAATGTTTTCTGCTGGTTTGTCAACGTTTCCTACTGATTCCTCAATGTTTTCAGGGCTCACAAATTCTTCTATTTCATAATTCGATTGAGAGGAGTGTTGAGGCTTTGGCCTTCAAGAGATTAATCTCTAAGAAGATTCAACTTTTGATACAATATTGTCAATAAAAGTCTTTCTTCCTCCCATTCCTTTGCCCTTGCCACCTATAGGGTTAGTTTTCCAATGGGTTCTACATCCTCTCATACAATCTGCACATCTGGAAGAAAAACATCAATGCTTTTGAAATCTATAATTTCCTTCCCCGGCAACGATGCCAAAATGTTGGTCACTTTAATTTTTTATTAATTTAAACAATTCAAGTGCTACATAAATTGTCAACCCAGGGAAGTCTGTTTATTTCAAAGGAAATCACACACTGTATATGCTCAATCTCAAAAGAAAATAACTGTTGTAGTAAGAATCACACTAATCACACCTTGTTTTAACAAAACTGAAGTCTACTTGAGTTACAACAAAGACAATCCTTCCATTGCAAAATTTCATTAAAAGAATCCTGGATTACATTAAAAATACAATGATCTAGGAAAGGAAATCAATCTACAGAAAGGAAGATCAATTATACTATAACAGAGAATAGGACGCTATTCCCCAAGTAGGAATCTTCAGCACCTATTTTCTGATTACCAAGCTTTCACACACTCATTCCATAAACAAGATTGCTAATTAAAATAACTCACAACTTCTCAAGAATAAATTGTATGAAATCAATGCAAAAAGTAATGAAAACAGAGCTTTAGCAATAAACAACAGAATTCTAATACTACATAAATAACTTCAGTAAACAGGGTTTAGTCAAGGCATGAATGAAATGAATAATTAACGAACTACAGGAGAAAATGGGTGAATCTTGTGAAGAAGGTGGGCCCTTTCCTTCTCACAAGATTCCCCAGAAGAAGGAATTAAATTGAAGTGCTCAAAACAAACTTTTATTCATCTGTCAAAAGAAACATATTACAAAAGAGTCACATTCCTTCTCTGTTCAGAAATGAACCTCCCGTAGTCTCTAACTATCCTCTAATGCTGATGTCTCCTCTTTTTAAAGAGGAGACATCTATTACAATTGATTTTCATTATAGAAATCCTATTTTTAACTCAATCCAATCTTCTGTTCTGAAATAGGGTCTTTCTGTTCTTCCATAGAAAAATGTTGTTACGATGGTACTAGCGTCAGAGTGGCCCATGTAACAGCTTCCTTTACTTGTCTTTTCTTATTTCCGTCATACTTGAAATGTTGCTTCAAAATCACAAATCACGGGTTGTTTCAGCAACGAGATTTGCATACCATGTTGATTGTTTCAGCAATGCGGTCTTCATACAGTCATAATAGATTAATGATTAAATACAAAATTAATGTAAAATTATATGTAAAACAAATTAAACATATAGTAAAGAGAAGAATATTATATACCTTTGGAAAAATGGATGAAAGTGATAGTGTAAGCTTTAAATATGGACTGAAAAAGAGTGGAATGATAACAAAATTTATAGTCAAAATGATACATTATGAGGTCCTAACACTGGGATACTTTAGAAAATATCCACGAGGGAGTAAAAAATGTGAAGATGGCTAAACTGCAAGCCTATAGAGCTCAGTTTGAAAATTAAAAATGAATGAAGATGAAGTTGTAGCCAGTTTTTTCTTAAAGGTTGCAGAAGTTGTGAATAGCATGAAACATCTAGAAGAAACCATTAAGGAATGTGTAATTGTAGAAAAGATATTGAGTTCTTTACCATCTAGGTTTAACCCTAAGGTTTCTGCCATAGAAGAAACAACAAACTGGGAAACATTGACCATGAACCAATTGCTTGGAAATTTGGCGGCTTATGAGATGAGACTTCCAAAGGGGAAGGAAAATGTGAGGGAGGAAACCTTTAAGGCAGAGAAGTGTAGAGAAGAGAAGGAATGTACATGCTCCTGCTCTGATGAAGAAGAGACCAAATTTTTCAGAATATTGGAGAAAGGAATAGGTAATTATAAAGGTAAAATTCCAGTTAAGTGCTTTGACTGTGGAAGAGTGGGGCACTATGCATCTAAATTTCCTCATAAGAAAATAGAGAATCAGTCAAGAGGGAAAGAGAAAACCATTTTCAGCAATAGGCTGAAAGGGAACAGATTTAATAGAAGAACATTCTATGCCCAAAAAGACAGAAGTGCATCTAAGAGCTCAGATGAATCCCCCAATGAAGAAGGAACATCATAATTCATTTTAATGGCCAAGGAAGAGCTTGAGGAAGATATTCAGGAATTTGAAGAAGAAGTTGAGGTAGATCTTGAGGGGGAGCTAATTAGTTCCCTGTAGGAAATAGAGAGACTTAAACTTAAGAGTAAGAAAAATAAAGAGATTCTTGTGAAATATGCAAATACAGAACTAGATTCAGAAGATCTTATTAAGTTGAAGACTGAACTAGAAGAACCAAGGAAAATCGAGGATATTCTGAGAAGAGAAATAAAGGAGAAAAATCAGCAGTGAGAAAAATTGGAAGAAGAAGTGGTAAGCCTGAGGAATAAATTATAAAAGTCCCAAATTGAATTAACTATGAATATTTCCCAAATGAAAAGCTCTGGACATTTGGAAAAAATTCTAAATGCTCAAAGACCTCTTCATATAAAGGTTGGGATAGGCTATGAAGGAGAAACCATCAAATCCATGGTAGAAGATAACAAAAATATCATTTTTGTAAAAGTTGTAAAGGATAATGAAGGAGAAAAAAGGGAATCCACAGAATTAGAATCTAGCAAGGCCATGATATATAATGAAACAAACATAAACAAGTAGCAACCTCAAGTGACAAAAAAATAAATGAATAAATAATCAACTGCACAAGGCTCATATGATCCTAAGGATGAATTGAACAAATTTGGAAGATGTCAAAGGAGGTTCCTTCCCCCTGTGAGAAGAATCACTTGCTTTGCCTACCACAAACCTGAACATATTGCGGCATACTATAAGACAAAGAAAATCCAGTCCAACTATAAAAAGATGCAACAAACGAAAAGACTACCTCAAACAACTCTATCTGCGAGAGACAGATACTACTTCCATGGGTATTGTTTTTGTTGTAAAGGGTTCATTCATAAAGCCATGGATTACAGAGCGTATATACAGAGACTGGAGTATGGAAACTCAAGGGGAATAAAGAAAAATGATGGATTCACTAATGTACACAATCTATTCAGAAATATAATCAATTTTTTTAGCTGCCATCAAAATGGGCACAAGTCTAACGAATTTTCTCTCAAAGACTGTGATCCATCTCCTCAGAAAGGTTATAGAGTAAATATTTGCATGAAATGGAAAAGGAAGCTAAATAAATGTGATCTGGTTCTAAATGCTCAAGATCAGAACAATCAATGGTATGTAGACAGTTGGTGCTCAAAACATATGACTGAAGACTGAAGCAAGTTTGTAACTTTTGATGAAAAGAAATCTTGGAATGTAACATTTGGTCATGATAAGGTAGGGAAAATCAAGGGAAAATGCATATTCAGCCTGAATAATGAAAGAGGAGAGGCTCAAGATGTATTATTTGTAGACGGTCTAAATGCCAATCTGATAAGTGTTAGTCAAATGTGTGATAAAGGCTATGAGGTCCTTTTCAAAGCCCAAGATTATGAAGTAAGGTCAATCACCACAGGAAAGACCTTGGTCAAAGGTGTTCGGACATAGAGTAATGTTTATATCGTAGAAGAAGAGAATGAATCATGCTACATCAGTAAACTTGATGAATCTTGGCTATGGCATAGAAGATTGGGACATCTAAATTTTGACTACATCATCAAACTGAGAAAAAAGAAAGATGTCAGAGATTTACCTACAATAAAGAAGCCACCAAATACCATATGTAAGTCCTGCAAACTGGAAAAAAAAACTCGCACAACGTTAAAATCTAAAGACCAACTATCTACAAGTAAGCCTCTTCACTGTGTACACATGGAACTGTGTGGACCTTCAAGAACAAATGAACTAGGTGGAGAATTGTATTTCATGTTGATAATCGATGATTTTTCTAGTTTAACATGGGTGGCATTTCTCAAATAAAAATCCGAAGCGTTTGAGAAATTTAAGATATTCAAGGCACTGGTAGAAAATAAAACTGGATGTACACTAAAATGCATAAGATCAGACAAAGGAGGTGAATTCACAAACGATGATTTTGCAGACATGTGCAATGAATGTGGGATAAATAAATAGTTTATAGTTGGAGGTACACCTCAATAGAATGGAGTGGCAGAGAGACAAAAATGGTCAGTAAAAAATATTGCCAGACCAATGATGCAAGAAAGAAACATTCCCCAAACCTATTGGGTAGAAGCAATACACACATCTGTTCATATTCTCAACAAATATCATCTTAGACAAAATTGTGACAAGACTCCATATGAGTTATGGCATAGGAAATCTGCATCAATCAAGCAGTTTATAATCTTTGGCAGCAAATGTTTCATAAAGAATAATGATGGAAATTTTGGGAAGTATGATGCAAGAACTGATGAAGAAATATTTTTGGGATATGCATCCAAGAGTAAGGGATACAGGTGCTACAATAAAATACTGCATAAAATTGTGGAAGGCATTGATGTGAGATTTGACGAAGATCTGCTAGACAAAACTAGAAGCAAAAACTGTGCCAATCATCTATATGATCATGAATATGAGAATCAAGAAAATTAAGAACAGAGTAAGACAACCAAAGATACATAAATAAAATCAAAAGGACCCTCAAGACACACTCGGAAGAACCATCCTAAAGATAAAATCATTGGAGACAAGAGTGCATCAATCCAAACTAGAAGACAACTAGCTGAACAGACCAAGGAAGTATACCAAGCCATGTTGTCAACGATAGAACAAAAGAATTTCGATGAAGCCAACAAATACAAATATTGGGTAAATGTTATGCATGATTAATTAGAACAAATTGATAAGAACAAGACCTTGGAGTTAATGCCAAGACCTACTGGGAAAAATGTCATTGGCACAAAGTGGATATTTAAGAATAAGATGAATGAACAAGGTCAGGTAATTAGAAATAAAGCCAGACTTGTATGCAAGGGATACTCTCAAATCAAAGGACTTGACTATGATGAAACTTTTGCCCCTGTAGCAAGAATGGAATAAATTAGAATGTTTTTGGCTTTTGCATGCTATTTGATTTCAAGGTATATCAAATAGATGTGAAGTATGCCTTCTTGAATGGAGATATAGAGGAAGAAGTCTACATGGAACAACCTGAAGGATTTTCCTTAGCATATAAACATGACTATGTGTGCATATTAAATAAAGCCCTATATGGTATGAAAAAATCACCACGTGCATGGTATTCTAGGCTGGACAAGTACTTTCAAAAACAAGGTTTCAAGAAGGGAGGAGTAGACAAAAATCTGTATATAAAGGCTGATGAAAATGAACTCTTAATTGTAGTAGTATATGTAGATGACATCATGTTTGGTAGCAACAAGGATGAGTTAGTAAAAGGATTTGTAGAAGAGATGAAGTCAAAATTTGAGATGTCTATGTTTGGAGATCTTACCTTCTACCTAGGACTTCAAATTCTACAAAATAAAAAAGGCATATTCACTTCACAAGAAAAATACTTAAGAGACATGTTAAAAATATTCCAAAAGGAAGACTGCAGACATATGTCAACTCCCATGATCATTGGATGCAAGTTATGTGCTGATGATGGATCCGTAGACGTAGATCAAATACTTTACAAATCTATGATAGGAAGTTTGCTATACCTAACTGCCTCTAGACCAGACATTATGTTGGCAGTAGGACTTGTGGCAAGATATCAAGCAGAACCAAAACAAAATCACTTGCTATCAACCAAGACGATATTTAGATACCTGCAAGGAACTGCGCATTATGGCCTATGGCATCCAAAATGAAAATACATCACATTGACATCATATACAAATGCAGATTGAGCCATCTATGTGGATGACAGGAAAAAAACAAGTGGAGGTACGTTTTAATTGGGAGAAAATCTGGCGGCATGGTTAAGCAAGAAGCAAACATATGTCTCTTTATCTATGGCAGAAGTGGAATACATAGCAGCAGCCGCTTGTTGCACACAATTAATGTGGATGAAACAAACTCTCCAAGACATGAAGGTAAGCATCATTGAAATTATTTCTATCAAATGTGACAATACAAGTGCAATAAGTATATCAAAAAATCGAGTACTTCATTCGAAAACCAAGCACATCCCAATTAAGTACCACTTCCTCAGAGAACAAGTAGTAGAGAAAATAGTAAATATGGAGTATGTACCAACAAAGGAACAAACAACATAAATATTCTCAAAACCTCTTGCTAGAGAACCATTCAAATATATAAGAGACAATCTAGGGGTAGTTTCTGCAGATGATACTCTCTGATATGATTAGGAAAAAAATGATGATGGAAATACATTAGCAAAGGCTACAATATAAGGAACAGAAATAGTGCAGTAGACAAGTGGTAGTCAGTATCAGAAAAGAAAGCATCATTCCAGGGGGAGAGAAACCCATAAAAGTTGTCACAGAAGAGCTAGATCTATGAATTCGATAAAGATATACAGAGGATCATTACACTGTATGTCTTTCTCCAAAGTGTTAATAATGAAACAAAATGTTCTTAAGAAGTATGAATTATAGAAATGGTTATCGTAATTATATCATTACATCATTCATCAATTGGTATTTGGACCAAGTAGCCTGCCTTTCAGTAAAATACAAAGTGTTATTAGTGGAGCAGTGGTATGGTACATTGTTACACATTATTTTGTCACCATGACATTTGACTGTCCATATCAGTCTATCACTACCTATATTGTGCTCCCTTAGAAGTCAAAAACCCTAATGTTCCTGAACCAAGTCTTGGAATTGGAGAAAAGCTCTTTAAAACCCTTAAAAGTCTACCTCCGTACTTTTTCTAGCCTTTTCCTGTGGGTTCACAGAAACTTGGTCTATAAACTGTGGCAACCCCTGCATGTTTTGCTACTAAAACCTGCAGACTCCTGTAAAAAGTCAAATAAAAGAAAAATTAAATTCTAGAAGCATATTTGGTCGAATATTCTCCCAACTAGAAGCTTCAGAGGCGCGATTAGTTCGAGCTTTATCCCTCCACTCATGGAAGCTTATCCCTTGGTCCATGGAGCTCAAATCCCTTCAAGAGAGGAATCCATCCCCCTCTTCATGGAAATGAAACTACCTCCATTTCCCTATAAATTGAGGTCAAGTTTCAGTCTGAAGGGTAGCTAGTAGATTCTACATACATAGTAGACATACATTGTAGTTGCTGATGAAATTCCCAGTAGTGCATACTCTCTACACTAGTTTTTGTTGGCATGAGAATGATCACAACCTTATGTCCATAACTCCATGCTAGTATTCAGGGAGGAAGGCTTGTCAAACTGAAGGAGGAACGATTGTTCAGGACCCCGGAAGAAATTTGTACGACATCAAGGCATCAGGTTGTAAGATTACTCTTTTTATACAAGATAATACATATGGATATATTTTTCTCATTGAGTTGTTCTTATGCTTATTGAATGACATCAGTACTTAGAATCCTTGATCAGTAAGTTGGATTATATTTTCTTCATTATTATATGTTGTAGATGCTTTGATTCTTTTGTATTGTCTTTGATTGCAGGTTCTACTTATTGGAGAAGCCTCTTTGGAGCGACTAGATAAAAGACTACATCGAACGTTGGATTTCAAGGTAGGGGAATGTCCATTCTCTCTGTTATTATAATAATTCTGAATTGCAATTAGTCTAGAGAAAAAGGTTTCCAAATGGATGTTTGTTCTAGATATTTGTTGAATACTAGGGAGATCGCTCTTGTTCACAAGAGAGATTAATCCACATAACAAAATGGTGAATCTATTGGGGAATAGAACTTAGTTGTCTCTCTTTATTTTCAGTTTGAATTTTATAGTTTTTTGATATTGAGAGATTGGGTTGGGTAGATCAATTTTAAGAATCCCTGAAACGAAAAGTTGATTATTTAATTTTTTTGAATTTTTTCCTTATCTCCGCAGTTTTCAGCAGAAAATAGTGAGGCAGCCGCCACTGTATTTAGTTTAAAACAATGCAGTACCGCTCTGTTCTCCATTATAAATTGTGGACCTTTGGAAAATTTGTGAAAAAATTAAAATTTTCTTTTTAGGAGTTAGATCACCTGATTCTTTGTGTTTGCCCTAGTGTATCTTAGATGTCAAATCTTGTGTGTGAATTTCTTTTCAGCAACTTTTGCATTTTTTGTGAAACCAACAACAAAAATAGAAGAAAAGAGATATCAACGCCTTAGAAATAAGCCACTTCGAGGGGGAAACCTCCAATACATTACATGAATGAACAATTCTTGGATGATTCAAATTACAAAACCTCATTTCTATATATAGGAGTCCAGGGGGCCACAATGTAATCCTAGTGGGGCCACAATGTAATCCTAGCTGACCTAACAATAATAATTTAAATGCACAATAACAACAATATGGGGGTTAGAGGGGTACAATAATAACAATAAGGGGGTCACACTAACAACAATAAGGGACTATACTAGTAATATAGGGACCTAACATGCCCCTCTCCTTCTAAAAAGTGTTGTCCTCAATGCTAGAGTAGCTCTGGGTGCTTTTGTATAAAATTTTCATCCTCCCATGTAGAATCCTCAGTGGGTAGGTTCTTCCACTTGATGAGATACTCTGAAATTGATCGATTCCGTAGCTGTCAAGTTTTTGTTTTTGTGACCGCTTCAGGTTCCAATATGATTTTTCCTTGCTCATCAAGTTCTGGAAATATTGTTTGAACTTGAATATTTTAACCTATAACCTTCTTTAAGCATGAAACATGGAAAATTGAATGCACTTGTGAAGAAGTAGGAAGCTCCAATTTGTATGCCATAGTACCAATCTTTTGCAACACCTTGTAAGGACCATAGTACTTTGACGATAATTTATTATTCTTCTTATCTTGCTTGAGGGACATTTTTTGGTATGGTTGTAGCCATAAAAATACCCAGTCTCCTACATCAAAACTTCTCTTGTTGTGATGCTGATCTGCCTATTGTTTCATTCGATTTTGTGCCAAATTTAGGTTATCCATTAAGAGTTGGAGAATTTCTTGTTGATGCTCGATCTGATCTTCCACTGCTTGAACCTTTTAATTTTCTCTTAAATATGATGTGATGGATGGTGGATGATATCCATAAAGTGCCATAAATGGGGTCATTTTTGCTGCAGTATGGGAGGAAGTGTTATACTACCATTCATCGAGAGGTAACCACTTGACCCATTGTGTTTGTTTATCAGATACAAAACAATGAAGATATCCTTCCAAACATTTATTTACTATCTCAGTTTGACCATCAGTTTGAGGATGATAAGATGAGCTATGAGCTAATTGAGTACCCAAACAAGAAAATAACTCCGTCCAAAAATTTCCAGTAAAAATGGGATCTCTGTTAATTACAATAACCCTTGGGTTTCCATGTAGCTTTTGAATTGTGTCCATAAACGCAGTAGCAATTGTATTTGGTTTAAATGGATGAGATAATGCACAAAAGTGTGCATACTTGGTAAGTCTATCAACTACCACCATGATGACACTCTTTCCTTCGGACTTAGGTAAACCTACGGTAAAATCCATTGAAATCTCCTCCCAACGTTGACTTGGAATGGATAAAGGTTGTAGAAGACCCGAGGTATTAATTGTCTCAACTTTATTCTGTTGGAAAACCAAACATTCCGCCAAAAAATTTTGAATATCAGATTTAATTCCATCCCAAAAAAATTATTTCTTCACCCCGTGGTAAGTTTTTAAAAATCCTGAGTGTCCTAAAGGAGAAGTGTGCAATTCCAAAAGAATCTTTTGTTTTAGTTGGGAATTCTTACAAAGATATAAGCGATATTTATACCATAAGGAATCATTTTTCCAACTAAATGTATCAGATGTACTAGGATTTTGCTGCAACTTTTGAATGAGTGTCCACACTTCTTTGTCCTTCTTCCATTCATCTCTTGCTTCAGTTATCCAATCTGGTTGGATAATACAAATGGCACAATGCAATGCTTCCACCTCTTCATTCCTTCTTGAGAGTGCATCTGCAACAACATTTAGCTTCCCTTTTTTGTATATTATTTCAAAGTCATAACCCAACATCTTTGTGACCCATTTTTGTTGCTCTTCTAAAGATAGTATTTGTTCCAAAAAGTTTTGAAGACTATCATGATCAGTTTTTACCTTGAAGTGTCTTCCCATTAGGCAAGTTTGCCATTTCTTTAGTGCATGTAGTATTGCTAACATTTCCTTCTCATAAATAGGTTTCTGTAAATACATTACTTTAATTGGATGACTTTCAAAAGAAATGGGTCTTCCTTCCTGCATTAAAACAACACCAATTCCATTTCATGAGGCATCACATTCCACAATAAAGGTTTTTGTGAAGTCTGGCGTAGCTAAGACTAGTTCTAGGCACATTGCCTCTTTAAGATGTTCAAAGGCCTTAGTCGCTTCGGGAGTCCATGAAAATGCATCTTTCTTCAATAATGATGTTATAGGTGCTACTATTCTCCCATAATTCTTAACAAACTTGTGATAATACACTGTTAGCCTGAGAAATCCTCGTAACTGCTTTATGGTTGTGGGGGCTTTCCATTCCTTAATGGATTTCATTTTGTTAGGGTCTACCTTAACACCTTCCTGAGATACAATATGACCCGTATATTCCACCTCTTTTACTCCAAAGAAACATTTGGATGCTTTTTCTCCTCCAATAGTTTGAGCACCTTGTCAACACGTTGAACATGATCCTTCCATGACCTGCTGTAGATTAGTATGTCATCAAAAAATACTAGCACAAATTTTGTAAGGAAGGGTTCGAAAATGGAAGTCATCAACCCTTGAAATGTAGAAGGTGCATTCGTAAGGGCAAAAGGCATGACCAAAAATTCATAATGACCCTCGTGAGTTCAAAATGTTGTTTTTGGAATATCTTCAATATTAATTCTAATTTGATGATATCCCGAACAAAGATCCAACTTGATAAAACAAATTGCTCCATGTGATTCATCCAATAATTCATCAATCACAAGAATGGGAAATTTATCTTTCATAGTGAGCTTATTGAGCTCCCTATAATCCGGACACATGCACCAGATCCATCCTTCTTGTGTACCAATACTACAGGAGCAGAGAAAGAACATTGACTAGGTTGAATTATACCCGCCTCTAACATTTCTGCAATCATACATTCAATTTCGCTTCTTTTGACATAAGGATATCTATAAGGCCTCATGTTTGGAGGAAAAATTCCAGGAATCAAATGAATAGCATGATCATGATAATGAATAGGTGGGAGTCCTTTTGGAGTTTCAAAAACCTTGGAATGATTGTCCAAGAATTTTTGGAGATCTGCAGAAATAGATGATTTTGATGTTGGAACTTCTAGTGAGCATAATTGTGCAATTATGTCTCGTTGTTCTTTCTTTAGAAGCTTTTTCATGAAGTTAGAGCTTATTATCTTTCCCGTGCTTCCCCGCACTACCTCGTAATTCATTCCTTTTCCTTTTCCGAAAAAAATTTCAAGAAAATTTCTTGAAAAATTAAAAGCTACCGTCCCCAAAGATTCTAACCATTGTAGCCTCCAGACAACATCAACACCTCTCATATAATGAAATCATTGGACTATTCAATACATACCCCCCTACAATAATGGATATTATGGCATTTTCCAGAGCAATTTATAGTTATCCATTTGCAGCCATCACTTGACATTCTGGTGTTGGGTATAGGAAACAATTCAATTCCTTGGCTACCTTACAATGAATAAAATTATGGGTACTACCTAATCAATCAACACTATTACCTTTTTCTTCTTGACATTTCCTTCTATCTTGAGAGTTTGAGGAGTGGTAATTCCTGCTAATGCATTACACGATATGGTCAGACTCATTTATTCCTCTTCTTGGGTTGGTTCCTGGTGTATATCCTCTTTTTGTTCATATTATTCTTCCTCTTCACAATCTATGTAAAATATTTTCTTCTCAGCACACTTATGACCTTTAGCGTATTTGCTATCACAACTGTAGAAAAGCCCTTTTGCTCTTTTTTCTTCCAATTTTTGTGGTGTCAACCTTGTAGGTTGTGGAAATCTAGGCATAGCAACACTTCCTTATTTATAGAAGTGAGTGGTAGGCTTCCTTGTCGCCATAATTTTACATTCATTTTTTCTTGCCAACCTAAATTCCTTCTCCAATGAATCAGGTTCCAAAACACAAACTTCATGTCGGATGTTATCCTTTAAAGTACTTATGAAGAGATCAATCCTGTGTTCTTCTGGACTATCAGTTACCCTTATATTCAATTTCTGGAAGTCCTCAATGTGCTCCGCCTCTAAACCCTTTTGTTTGAGATTTATCAATTGGCTAAAGAAGGTGTTTTTATTTGTATCCTCATAATGTGCTATCATTTCCTTCGTAAAAATTGACCAAGTGACAATTTTTTTATGAGAGCAAAGCCATCGATACTATACAAATGTATTTTTTTCTAAATGTAAAGTTTCAATGCGTACCTTTTGTGTGTTTTGCACATTATTGAGATCAAAATATTGCTCCATCTGTAGTATCCATGTTACAGGATCCTTTCTATCAAACTTCCTCATATCCATTTTTTTATATGGTGGTTCTTCCCTCCAACATTAGAGTTTATGAAATCACGATTAACATTTATTTTGTTCTCATCATGAGTTTCCTCTGCTGTCTTTTCACCATTAGGGAACATTTCTTGTATCAACTTTGTCAAACCTTCCATGTCTTCTTTTAGATCATTCTTCATGTTTTCCATCTTAGCTTCCATGTCATCCATATTATATTCCATGCCGGCTTCCATGCCATCCATCTTAGATTCCATGCTCTTTCTTCAAACCATCCATATTAGTTTCCACACCTTTTCTTCAAAACTTCCATGTCATTTTTTGTTGCTCTTTGTGAGAGCGAAATTTGTTTCACTTGCTCTTGTAATTTTGATATGTCATGTTGCCATTCTTCGCCTTCATGAGTCATAGTAGCGCCTTCTAAAGGCTTAATGGGTGTTGAATTCTTTTTAGGGGCCATTCTAGAAACCAATACTGATATATATTCTACAATATGCCCTTGGAATCAATTCAACTTGATTCTTCAAACAAGACTTATGAAATTCGAAAAAAAAATACACACCTTTTACTTGCTTTTGCAGAGCGCTATATCGAAATTGAATTATATCTATAATTGAAGATCCTCAATCTCTGAAATTTGTCTCTGTAGTAGTCCTCTAAAGCTTCTTTCAAATGCCATAGGTCTGACTTGATTTGGATTCTTCAAGTCAAAGCTATGTCCAATGTCCCACAATGACCTAATTATGCACTATTTCAGTAGACTGAACTTGTACAACTTGCCACATGTCACTGTTTGCTACTTTTTCTCTGAAACTTATAGATAGGAAACTACATTCTATTTAATTCTAGCCACTTTTTCCATAATTCCAATCTGATGCTCAGAGAGAGAGTTATGAAGATTTTCCCACGATCACCTCCTTGAGATGAAATTAGGGAGCCTGAAAAAAACCTAAATTCCATAGATCGTATCTCCAAAAATATTGCGAACCAAGCTCTGAAATTTTGCGACGTTGTTCCTCAGAATTTTGGCTTTGCACCCTAAAAATTTGATCTTCTGAAACTTCGTAGAAAAAAAGTTATAGAGAAAATTATACGATGGCCTATTTGGAGCACTGAAACCTTAGAATCCAAAGCTATGATACCAAATGTTGTGAAGCCAGCTCCAAAAATAGAAGAAAAGAGATATCAACGCCTTAGAAATAAGACACTTAGAGGGGGAAACCTCCAATACATTACATGAATGAACAATTCTTGGATGATTCAAATTACAAAACCTCCTTTCTATATATAGGAGTCCATGGGGCCACAATGTAATCCTAGCCGACCTAACAATAATAATTTAAGGGCACAATAATAACAATATGAAGGTTATAGGGGTAAAATAATAAAAATAAGGGGGTTACACTAACAACAATAAGGGGGTTACACTAACAACATTTGTGTGATTTACCATCCTATTTTCATCTTATAAGTGAATGTTAATTTGCATTAATTTATTGATGCTCCATACAATATACCTTCATCTACCTCAACTTACTGGTATGATGATATTCTCTTTCTGAACCACTGAGATCATTACAAACCTTACTTTTATGAAAATTGATCCCTTTTTCATTTGCAAATTTGGAAAATATTTTAGCTTACTAGAGCCTGATATCACACCAAAGCATTTTTGGATGTTTTCATTTCTGCTGAGATAAGTAGAAATTTTTCTTAGTTCAATCACAAACTAGGAGAAAACGTCCTAAAAAATTCTAGATAGACTTCAAAAATAGTTTTTTCTTTGATTTTGAATTTTATATTTTTAGGGTTTTTTAGACATTGTTTTCTTTTGGAAATAGTTTGTTTATTAATTTGTAGTTTTTGATCTGATTGTTAAAGGAATTTCATTTTAAAAGAGTAATTGATCATTGTTGCAAATTGAGTTCTCTAGGAAAATGTCTTATTTTCAAAGATTTTGTTTATGAATGAAAGTGTTAGTCATTAGTATTTTTACCTATTTTGATGACTAGATTCTGTAGCTGAGTTTTCTAGAAGCTAATCTCAATCTGTCAATTTGTCATCTAGAAAACACCTCAAACAAATTTTTGTCTTCCCACCCCTCCTTTCAGCCTATGATGAGAATAGTCTTCAGTTTCCCTACCTATCACAATTCAACAAAGCCTCCATGTCTATATCTATTATAAGTTTGTCTCTCCACCATCAAAATCCTTTGTTTTCCATACAACCCACTGTCCAACATTTAACAGAGTGTCTACCCCTCAATACCTGATCATCTTGTCATGTGATAACTTGTTTTGCCTAAGAAGCCATTCAAGAGATGTGACTAAATTTGTAGGTCTAGGTGGTGGTGTTTTAAGGAAAACTCCTTGGCGAGACTGTTTTAAGCCAAAAAAACTGTCTTCAATATCAGTCAGTCATCATGTCTTATTATTTTCAAAAAAAAAACCCTTGTCTATCCCTAGGTCACACACCATCAAAGAGGTCACTTTGTTTTGTTTCTAGCAAGGCTCAGGAATGTTCAAATCAGGAAAACAGAAGGAGTTTCCCTGTTTGAAGAAATATGATTAGTGTTGGAGCATAAAAAGGTATCTTTTAAACACCTAATTAGCCTACATTAATTATCAATCCGGGAGTGATTTTTTTTCAAGAGTGTACTCTGTCTGAGACTGCAATTAACTAAGAGTAATGCTATGAAGATGTAGTATAGTATTCTAGATACAAGAGTAAATGGATGCTTGTAAAGAAATTTAATTACAGTGACATGAATGGAAATACTCTGAAACCTTAACTACTCATCCTGCAAAACATTAATCAAGGATACAGTAACAATAACTCATTCCCTTAGAAATCGATGCAATTGAAATCACACTGAGATAAGATAACTAGTCTGGGAACTTGGAAGCAGTAACCAATGTCCTCTACAATTGGTGGTCCTGTTCTTTAAGCAATCAAAATGAAATCAAACTTGAACTACTTGCTAATGAAAATAACTGAAAGGAACTTCTTCTAATAGCAGAAGTTGGAAAGGAACAACAACTTGTAATTCCTATGTGTACATAGCAAATGTAAACAACCTATCTGCTAATCTGAATCTACGAATAAAAAATTAACAATAAACATAAATGGAACAGCAACCATTAATTGAACAACAATTCTAAACTTAACGCAATCAGGCAACTAATCTTAATACTTCAACCCTGTCGACAGCCAATAATATGAAATAGTCAATTAGAATGAATCATGAACTTGTTAACCACCTATAAAATTTGCTATAGCAAAAGGTGGCTAAGACTTTTTGAGCCTTCAAGGAACAAATTTTATTGCTAAAAAGTGTTGGCTCTTGAAGACTCTTGAAGGCCTCATGCCTTTGTTAAAAATCTTCATTGCTGTTGCCATTTTATACTCAGAAATTCTATTGATTTCATGAGAAAATACTGCTGAGAAACGATCATTTTCCCCCTTCTCCCACTCAAAACTAACCTTCATTTTCTCCCCTTTTTTCTCCATAAAACTCCATTTTCATGATGCCTCTTATTCCCTTCATGAAAATCATCTTTACATAGTTTAAAACTCATTTTTAAACTATACCAAAAACCCCCAAATCCATTAGAAAATCCTCAAAAACTCATAAAAATACACTTTTTTATTACTAAGGACTTAAGCCCCCTTGGGCTAAGTCTCAGAAACCACTCCCCCCAGATTCCCACACCCTAGGACCAAGTGCTAAAACCTTTCGGCGCTAATCGCATCGCAAAAATCCAAAGCACGCAAGTCTGTTACCATGTTTTAAAAAGTTTTGATGCGATTAGCCCTCTGGTCGTAACCTCCGATCATATTGTTTCTCCATACAAACTGTGGGCCTACAATCAGGCGCTAATACCATTGAATAAACCATCTCCGATCAAAATTTTTATTTGTAAAGTCAAAAAACCCCTTTTTCCAAAGTTTTAATCTAACCGTGCCCATAATGTGTTTTTATAATATAAAATTGGTTAGATTAAAAAGACCCGATGCGCAATCGCATCGGAGAAATCCAAATGGGTTGATTGAAAAGACCGGGCCCAAAGTTTCGATTGTGATTGGCCCTTCATTGTATAAACTCTGCCCTCCCCCGCTTTACTCATATTACTTATGCCCGGGACCAAGGTTAAAAGTCCCAAGCGCTGAATCACATCGCAAACTTTCAAAATGGTTAAATCAAAAAGACAAAGGCCTGACCTTCCGATTGCGATAGGCCCTTTTCATATAAAGCCCTGGGCCCTTCACATTCCATATAATCAAAAGCCCCGCAGTCGAGCGCCTATCCCCTTCATATATACATCCCGCCCATACCATACACCTTTGCATTTTATAAAAAACTTTGAGTTTTCACAAGTATTAAAGGGTTTTCGCCGGAGCATAGTTCAAACAATCTCCACCATTGATCTGATCCTCAGATCAAGCGGCTAGCGCTCCATTGCATCGAATTTTTCAATCGCAGCGCATTTTTCAATCGTTGCTTTTGTTTGTTTCTCCCGATCGACTAGTCTTCCGATTCATTTTCCACCATTGATCTGATCCTCAGATCAACAGTCAGCGCTTAATCGCATCGCAAGTTTTCAGCATTGTGCAAATTCTTTCCCCGCCGATTGAATGCCTCTGATTGCATCTGAACCATCCATTTAATCTCATCCGACGGCTTGTATTATTCCCGAAACCCATTTCAGTTTTTAATTGATTTTCCCTCCGCCTAAAGTTTTTAACCTGTTTTCTTTGTATTTTCGCTATTTCTCCATTATATGTTCCGGATCGCTCCCAACCGTCGATCTCTGCAGATCGACGAATCCGACTTATATATCCCTCCGCTCTCCTTTTTAAACCTCCTCTACACAGATCTCCACCGTTGGATGCTGCCATCCAATGGCTACGTTCCTCCCACGCCTCTGAAGTAGTTTTTCCAAAAAATGCAGGATTTTATAATTTTTGTTTTTATTTTGCAGGGATTAATGGTTTTTTCCATTATATTAAAGATAAAGCCAGAGGCCGGGAATGTCAATTCCCATGCCTTTGATTTATCAAAGGGAACCATTCACGGGGCTCTACTCCACATTTCATCAATGCGTCATGGGCATCGATGCCATACTAGCCCTGTGTGGCCTACACATCGACAAGACACTGTGATTTTAATCGCAATTTAAAGACTACCAGTGTTGAAGACAGAGCACATCATAACAGAAGATTGAAGACCAATTTTCGGGGATTACGGCTAAGATGGATTATCAAAAGCCTAATCCCCCAAATTAAAACACAGTCAAAAGAAAATCATAAGTGTTTAACTGACAGAAAGGCCTCCACTACCTCAATTGAGGTGAATTGATTCCTCAGCTACCATAAGTGCCACCTGTGCCTCAAAGCATTCAAAACAGAGGCCGAAGTTATTGATCAAATGAAGATATTCGCCTCATCGTAGCTAGAGAGTTACTTCTGCAAGGAACTTAAATGCTAAAAATATCTGCAGAGTTACTCCAAACATGACACAGAGCCTTAAAGTTAATAAAAGCTCCCACCGAGCTTAATTCATAAATGTAAAACAGTTAATATAGACCAGAATGTTTGTAAACTTCTTCATCAAGCCCCTCAAAGGCCGAGAAGTCATCATCTGTATTAATTGTCCCGAAAGATCTTTTATTAGATCTCACCTCCTCATTCTTCTATAAATACTTCTCTAGAAGATGAGAAACTGTTGGTTGTAGAAATTTGAAATACATTTGAGTTTAAACTTCTGATTGTAAATAGTATTAACAGGCCCTTGAAGCTCTGTTTGTGCTAGATTAGTTAGGCTGAATAGTGAAGATGATTGCTGAACTGAAACATTGGACTTGAAGACTGTAACTGGTTTGACATCAATAACAAGCTGTTTCTTGGGATCCTAGTCTATATCGCTAGTGAAGTGCCCCTTTCTTTGTTATTGTTTTTCCTTCTATGTATGTCATATTGTTCACTTTTCTCTGATAAAGAACAACATTTATAGAGTTAGGATCTACTGTTTATCAGTACCCTTCTCTAACTGATAAGCTTTATCTCAATGTTTTCCTCTACTTTGTTTATTTAAGAATGATTAAATACAACTTAAGCAGTTAGGAATGTTGGCGTTCCCTCGTCCTACTGTTTGCTTTAAACATTATTCTTGAAAGTTATTTTCATCATTTTCTTATTAAAGTTAGACTAGAAAAGTTTATGGTTAGCCCTGTTTCTAGTTTCTATCCTCCAAAGGCAGATTCTGAAGATTTCCCTAGGTGTTTGACTGAAAGCAGACTAGGTTTCAAAGTACCTTATCTGATCTTAGGTTACACTTTGTTTTCTCTTATGTGTTTTCATACTTTCTGAAGGTAATTATGTGGATTACTAGATTGTTTGTCAATTAAGCTTCTTTAATACAAACTTGCCCAAGAATTCTATGGTTAGCCC
Source organism: Pinus albicaulis (assembly GCA_034641835.2). Lineage (NCBI taxonomy): Eukaryota > Viridiplantae > Streptophyta > Pinopsida > Pinales > Pinaceae > Pinus > Pinus albicaulis. Next base: position 35,920 of record JAXQQM020060425.1, read on the forward strand.
TGTCCTTGGTTGGTTTTAAACAGTTACTTAAGAGGATTTTCTTGTTTGGACTGACTATAAATCCCTTGTGAAATTATTATCAGTTTCCACCCCTCCAACACTTTATTGTTTCCATTCCATCATTTTAATCTCAATAATCTTGTGATATAGATGCCTTTCCCCTTGGATTACTCTTAATGTTGTTCCTCAATTAAAGCCATGTTGTGAATCCATAGTCCAATGGACTAAAAACCAGCGTTATATCTATATTTTAGCCAAAGATGTTCTATTTGCTTGCAACTTCTCACCTTTGAAACTCTTTTCATTCAGGACTTTTCACCTCAAATAATATTCATGCTCAACCATCCAAAAACCAAAACAAACCTTTGGTCTTCATAACTAGGCTAATATCATTACCCAAAACTTCAAAGACAAATCCATATTTGCACTCATTGGAGAGATCCCTCTCCGAATTCAAGAGGGATAGATCATAGAATCCCAAAGTTGGTTGAAACGATGTTGTTTCTGTGAACAGACTTTGCCAATATTGCTGATTACAGATTCCTAATAGAACCAATAGAACAACAACTAAAATTAAGTATAGAACAACAAATATTTATAAAGATAGCAAGATAAATAAAACAACAAATACGATTTTTGCAAATGATAGAATAGTAGTGCAATTCGTTAACGCTCACAATGAATCCAAATTCAATCCAACAACAATCGATCAACTCTGTAATCGTAATGAATTTAAACACAAATTTCACACAACAGTAAGCAAAGGATAGAAAGAAAAACAACAGGGTAATTCCACCAAGGCCGGGCCCTTAGCACCAATGAAACATTGCTGGGTTACTTTAGGACTTGAGAGATGAAATGAAACACATCTTTTATATTAATCAAGCCTAAAGTATTACAGAGACCGCTCTCTAAAGAAGAGAGTCAATAAAATTCAATATTACAAAAGAAATTTTTTTGAATCCAAGAATCTCTGATCCCCCTAATCACTAAAGGAATTGCCTTATATATTAGACTCTGACGGACATGACAAGGAATAAGATGAGGCTTGAATAGCGATCCCTCAGGATCGAAGGATCTTGAGGGATTCACTTCCCTTCTTTTCATTATCACATGATTTACTTTGACCGAAGCCAAGCTGTCCCCTGCCTTTTCTTAGCGATGCGTTCGGATTTCCTTGTCTTTGGTAGGATTTGGTCTAATGTTGGAGGAACAACAATTGCATTTATCTCAGCCTCACCTTTGGTATAGATGTTCACCTCGCCTAATTCCTATTTTTATCAACAAAAAGAAATCTTTGGTCATATTTTTACAATAAACATAAATCTTTACAATTATACCATAATTATTGTAATAAATCATCTTTCTAAGGTAAAAAGGATTATGTCTAAATTAAAAGAATGAGAAAATACACAATGATTTCATACCTTTTCCACTGCTCAACATACCCCTCTGCTTACCCTCTTTCATGTCCTCATGAAAAATATAGTTCACATGCAGAGTAGTTAAAGAATAAGTCAGATAAGGTTTTTCATCAAAAGGCCTAAAACCATGCATTGTAGCTAATGCTTCGAAGACATGCTTAGTCTGTCCTTTGGGTAGTTCATAAATGAATTTGTAGTCTGTAGCAGGATACCATGCAATGGGGTTTCGAAACCTACACCCTAGCCAAAATGGTCCTTCTTTCAAAATGAGATTACTATAGGAAACCAAGCGGTCTGCAGCTAACCTGAAGTTTTTATAGTTAAATGGTTCTCTATTTTGCACATTCCGATTGGAAATTCCCCATCGAACCTTAGCTGCTATGTAAGCCTAGCTTCTAATAGATAGGAAATAATCTATCCCATTCAAGATAATCGATTTATGGACAGGCCCCATTGCTTGGATAACACCTTCTTTTTAATCAAATTCTTCTACCTAGCCCACAGTTGTAATGGGTCCTGAGGTTCACTCCTAACCCAAAAATCTAATTCATTTTCCTGCCTTTGAAAAACATTATAGGATTTAAGCCATTTTAACTGATTAAAAGAAAAGGAAATAAATGCCTGGTATTGGATATCACCCACAAAAGGGCTAGGATTTTTCTCACTATCATTTTCCAATATTATAATATGCAAATAAAACTCACACAAGAGGCGATGTACCTTTACCCCATAGAGTTTTCAGCATGTTAAAAAATCATCTATAGTTTTTAGCTCTATAGATTTTCCTACCCTAACTTCCTTAATCTTTAGCTGTAAATATATTTCTAATAAAAATAAATCATAGTTCTTGGCAGGGCATCTACAAGATAAGACATCGGTGTACAAAGAGCAGAGAGTGTCCATTCGATTCTGGGCTAAATTTAATTGATTCATTACCTTTTCAGCCTTCTCCTCTGCCTTTCGACACTTCTCGTGGGCTTCAGCATCTGCTTCATGGACGGTCTTCATCTACTGCTGCAACTCCTGATATATTTTCCTAGGGACAGTGTCTTATTCCAAATTTTCCCTTTCCAATTGAGCATGTGCAAACTCCACTTCAAGTCTGGCTAATGTAGGGTCACTAAAAGTATTCTGAATACTAGCTTGCATGTTTTCACTTAAAGTGGATCCCTCTGGAACAGCTTGTGCTAGAAAAATTGCTTGTTGTTCCATATCTCCATGATTAGGCTTAGCCATAGCGTCTGCAAATTGGGGGTTCATCTTAGCAGCCACTTTCCTCTTTTTCGAAGCTCTCTTGGTGGCTATGCTTCTTCTCTTTGGGGCTTGCTTGGGAATTTGTTTCATTCTAAGAACCCTGATGGTTTTCCTGAGTTGCTCCAAGAGTCTCGGAAGCTTCATTCGTTCCCTCTGAAGCTTTTCAATCTCAGTTACTTTATTCCTTTTTCTTAATGGAACGACTGTTCCTTTTTCTGGACCTATTTTCTCAACAGGGTTTTGGTCCTCATCAACCGTGCCTTCAGTTGGGCTCTCTTATTTGTTTTCTTCTTGGGGTTCTTCTTCAATATTCATATGCCCTTGGCTAAATTATTCGGGAATTATACCGTCAATTGACTTTGCAATCCCTTGAGAATTTTCAGGTTGGGATATTGCTTCGGTGTTCTCCTATTCTTGTTCATGCTTTTGAGGGGATGCAACCCTAGCTGACTCTATCACTTCGTTAGAGTTTGCTATTTCATCCAGCATTTCTTCAGCCATTTCTTTGTTGACAACAGAGTGCTCCTACAACTGATTGATATCAATGTTAAGGTCCAAAGGGCTATGAGGCTTCACATAGTCACTCATATTCGCCAGAATTTGGGCCAATTGGTCTTCTCGTAAAGGGCTTCATGGTGAACTTGCAGTAGTATTTTCAGGATGCCCCGCTCCTTCTCTTTCACTGCTGTGATTATCTTTGTCCTCCTCATAGGTATGGTATATACCTTCTTCCTCATCCGAATATCGAATTTCTCCCTCAATTTCCTCTTCTTCATTATTTCCTTCTTCTGCACTAGCTTGTTTCTCACTACTGGTGTGGTGGCTCATTTCTTCTTCATCCAAGTAGCGAATTTCTCCCTTAATTTCCTCTTATTCATTAGTACGAGGACTTCCTCCTTCCAATTCTGGAGGTTGTTCATCCTCTGAGCTAGGCAATTCCAAGGGCTCGCTACTTCTACCCATAAGTCCTTCTATCATTCCCCTACTTCTTTTTGAACGGAGGGACTGTCTACGAATTGATGGCTCAGCTATTAAGCTAGCCATTCTCTTCCATTTTGGGGCAGGTAAGGCTAATCCTCCATCAATGGAGAATATCAAATCTTCCAAACTGGTCTGTTGTTGGGAAAGACTACGACTCACTATTAATCTGATTAGACAATGGTGGCTTACCACCATGTCTGTGTGCTGAGATTTTCTTATACTACGACCAATATCATGCAGTAAGGAATTTAAAAATGCAGGCAATTTTATAGTGCATTTCTACTTTAATACTGCCAATAACTTAAGGTGGCGAGGTCTTACCATGGCTTTCCTTCTGTCCCATGTTATATAGGCCTACACTATCTTGTCCAATTCCTTCCATGGTTCTCCCAATGATTCTGGCTGAACTCCTTTGCCTTTGATGACCAATGTCTGTCCGTCATCCTGAAAAATCTTCATGGATTCTTGAAGCCTGACCTTCTTTTGAGTCCATATGGTTCCTTGCACTGGTAGACCAGACACCTCTACAATTATTTCATCTGCTACGGCTATATGTCTTCCTCTAACCATGGAGTATCCTTCCTGCAAGTTTTGTAAAAACTCGGTAGCCACTGTTTCATGGGGTTGTTGCATCCTCGTGAAATATGTAATCCATCCCAATTTTTCCAAAATCTCTCGTGCAGCATCAGAAACAACTAGCACTTGCTTCTCACTACGAATTGGTCATCCTCCCATCATCTCTGCACATTGTTACTTCTTTCCAAACACACAGTGATTGTAATGGAACAGCACAACATGGTGAATTGGAATAATATCATTAAGTTTTTGTTATTCCCTATAACGTAGGGATTTGGTTCACATGCAGGTAAAAAAATATCGGGATTTGATCTGCATGCAGACATCCGCGCCCCCCCCTGAAGGATGATAGGTCATCCTTGACTGTTAATTAAGAGAGGTAAGTATTGCGCAGCAGTTGTACAGCAAGAAAAAGTAGGCATAGTTATGATACAATCAATCAAATTATAGCATTTACTGAAATCAATGCATGTGATAAATCGTAAATAGATATAGAAATGTTTGTAATGATTCAAAGATAAGGAGAAGGGACAGCTTAAGATGAACATAAGTATAGATGTGTTTAATACCCACTCAAACTAATGTGATCGATTTATAATGATTTTTATGTATAATAGGTTCGAAATAAAAGGTTGGGGATTCATACTTTCATTTGATATTTAAATAGAGATATGGGAAAAAATGGTTTAATATTACTATTAATGTGTATAAATTTGACTCCAATAACATCAACAGAGCTCTGTTGCCCACAGGTGTCCATAACCTTGACAAAGTTGCTTTCTCACCCTTGGAATCATTGTCCTTTTGTTGTAGAGGTAAATCCCCTCTGCAGACAGAGGCGATCCCTACTAGCCCATAACGGGTCTAGCAACAATCGTCACACGCTATGGTGCAGGTTCCTAATTTCAAATAAACCAACTAGCGATGAAGGATCACCTGGAATCCAATGCTATTGCTTGTAGAGAAAGTAGCGCTCCCGTTCCTTAGCTCTGGCAGATCACGATTCTCATGATCTCTGTGACCGGACACCTGCACACGCAAGAAACACAACAAACACAAGCGTAAAATCCAGTACATGCAACTATATGTCAGTCAGAGAAGACATAACTCATTACCATGATCAATCAACAAGAGTGGAACCATAACCAATAGTCGCTTATCATTAATCAATCAAAGGAGGATACAACCTGGCTCTGATGCTGAATTCTCCTTCGGAGGGTCGCCGGCGGAACACGTCTGGAAAAAGCCTGTTGGGGATGGGACAAGCCTCTCTCTTCGGATGTCTCGACAATAATATCCTTGCTTGGGTTTGGCCTTAAGGGAATGAATCAAGGATCTTGCAGCATAAGGCTCTGATGGCTCTTGGGAACTAGCTATTCAGCCATTCGGCCCCTTCATCAATGGATGAAGGCTATATTTATAGAGGAGAGGAGGAGTTTGGGATCCCTACAATAGTCGAAGGGAGGCCTTATCCCTTGGGAGGTTCCCCATAAGTTGGAAACAAGAGGCCAAAGGAGGAAGGCCATGGTTATTCAGTCGAAACCACTCCTGATGACTCATCCACGAAGTTGTTGTAATCGAAACTTCGCCTCTTTTTTTAAAAAACTCTCCAAAAGCAGATTGGCGTGGGTGCTTAACTGGGACAGAGTTCCAATTGGCGCGGGCTCGGTGTTAATTTTCCTCATTGGCGTGAGTACATAACATGCTACCAGTGCCAAGGCAAAAACATGTGTTTTTAGGGGTCTGCTTAGGAAATGATCAACAGAGGAAATGTTGTCCTCATGGAAGGGGATGCAATGATGGTATTTTCAAGGCATGACACTGCTTATTGGTCATAGAAATGACCCTCCAATGGGTGAGATGGGGATTGCAGGGATGGTGACAAATTACTGTGTAACAGATGCCCCCTAAAGCATGAGGCCTGAAAGAGAGATAGGGGTGAAATGCTTTACGAGAACGTGTCCAATTGAAAACACCGTCGTTGGAAAACCTGAGTAGAGAAGTACAGCTGATATCTCAAATACATGATATATGTGGTATGGGCGCAACCATCCATAACAGAGTATACAATAATCCAAATCCAAGGCATGGACGTAACCATCTAGTGAGGATCGATAAATAGACTCAAGTATGGTCGCAGCCATCCAATCAGTGAGTCATGTAACTAATCATAAGAATCCACAAAATCGCAGCCTAGATTATAACAGACAGGAATCCAGGGTCTTGCACTCCATCTCGACTCGAAAAAAGTACAAGTTCAAGCATGCGAATATGTGAGCTGAAGTCGAACATGCAAGAACATCGCCTGATTACCAGCCAATGATGAAAGTTGTTAACAGACGCGAGAGGTACCACCAATAATGAAAATGGTCCTCAAGGTACTATAGGTACAATATACAACATGTGAATCAGTGAGCTGGCATCGAACACCCATAGAATCACTTGATCGGAAGCCAATAATGAAAACCTCACGTCGAACGCGAAGAACCTACCATTGAGGCATGCAGGCTCCAAGGTACTAGAAGGGAGTCTCTAGATCGGCTTCCTAGATAACGAGCTGAAGTCGACAGGAAGTGACCTTGATCAAAGGTGGGCCATAGTGTTTCCCACATCATCGATACGAGACAGAGGAACATAATGTCTTTGTGAATTAAGATCATATGAGAATCAGAGGAAGTTTGAAATCTGCAGAGGTCAACTTCTCTTGAACATATCAGTGGCACGACAGTGGATTCCGAAGTATTTGACATCGAAAGATCAAGGGCCATGATGACAAGGCAAACAGTAGATGAGAGGTCAAAAGGGATCACCCAAAACCACGGAGGCAAGTGGAAAACGAGATGAGATATCCCCAACCCAACACGAATGCAGACAAGTGCCATGTTTAAGAGCGACATACTATCGACATGACAATGATATTGGTTCCATTTTTCCCCACCATTTCTGGTGAGTACCTCTTTATTTTTACACAAGCTTGAAGAGGATACCATATGCTTGTCATATAAGTCCGCCCTTCGGGTGAATCCATCCTAGTACATTTAACGATCCCTAGGAAGGAGGAACTCGAATAACGTCATTACGACTGAATCCAATGTCATCAGGGTTTAACAAGTCTAACAAAGGAAGAACTCGACGTCTTTTCATGTTTAGAGAGTTTGAAAAGACAACAGAAAATTAAACTCCAACAGTCCCTTTTCATAAATACTTCCTCAGATCCGAAAAGGTAGAAAACTATGTCTGAGAAAACCTCCTAGTCGCGATAGGCTAGGGTATTCCTTTTTCATAAATAATCTATCCCAGCCTGAAAAAGGGGTAAACATATACTGGGTAGATGTCATTCCCTAACCAATTTAACGAGATCAAAATGACAAGCGACTCGGCAATCTTTTCATGTTTTAGGGAGTCAGAAAAGAGCTGAAAGTTGACTCCTCCTAGAGGAACGAGTGGTATAAAGGGTAGCAACTGGTTCCGGTAATGGTGGAACTGCTCAAAACAAGTAAAGGTTAAGAGGTTGGTTAACAAATACCACTCATCGTAGCAGTTCCTTAGGAATGGGTAAAACAACCAAGTGTAGGCATATGATCGGCCAAGCAGATAGTGACGATGGTAGCCCCTCCCAATAGTTTGGTCGCTTCCTTTGATTGGATTCGATTTGTAGGATATCGCCTATCGTCTTATGTGCCTTTCGAGATCAAAGTATAGTCTTTTGGTCTGGTCATACCCAGTACCATTATAGACAAAGGTGCGTCTGTTAGTGTTCTATCCTCAACTACCTGGAAAGCTTTCGGTTTGCCGCCGCTTGCGTCCGTTACGCAGAATTTGTTGACGTTTAATAGAAGAACGAGTCAACCCTTAGGGATCCTTCCAAGGTTACCTGTTACTTTGGGAGGTAAAACCATCCATATGGACGTGATGTTTTTTCTAGGCCCCTTGGATTTCAATCTGCTTTTGGGGCGCGATTACACCTATGCCATGGGATCGCTTGTCTCCTCCCTTTTTCGTGTGGTCTGTTTTCCGCATGAAGGACAGATCATGACCATTGATCAGCTTTCTTTCTTTGGTCCTGATATGGCAGCTGGCCCGCCATCAACCCTTCCTGGTTTTTATCCACCCCTGGTATCTGCCCCACCACAATTCAACTATGTGGCTACCTACCCCGTGCCTGTACTCAGTGATGATGCTATCGTGCATAGTGTGCTGGGGGCATTGGGTCTTGACTTCCAGGATGTTTTCCTTCCATCGAGAGTGAAAATCTTGGAAGCGATGACTTCTTGTTCATTATGATGAGGTCGTCAGAGCACAGTTCCTTGTCTTGTGTCAAGCTCCTTAAACCATGAAACAAGGTCATCTGAGGATAGTTCTTTTAATGTGTCAACCTTGTTAAAATAATGAAACACGTTCCCGTTCAATTCGAGTCTTTGATGAGATCTCGTAAAATCGCAGTCGAGTCTTTCTTAGATCTCGTAACTTGAAGCTTCACTCCATATGCCTTTCATATGGACTGAAGCTTGGGGGGCATGCACCTCGAATTGAGTCACCATGCTGGGGGCATGCTTACTTTTTCAAGCATAGTTTGTTTCCATTTCAAGCTTGTGTAAAAATGAAACCAGTTTCAAGCATAGTTTCTCTTTGTTTCAAGCTTGTGTAAAAATGAAACCAACTTCAAGTAGAGTTTCCTGATTTCAAGCTTGTGTAAAAATGAAACCATTCCCATTTTACCTCTCATGATTGCCATTTTATCACCCAGTTTTTGCCAGATGAGCCTTTGTTTTCTCACTCCATCGTCACTATCTGCTTGGCCGATCATATGCCTTCACTTGGTCATTTTACCCGTTCCTAAGGAACCGCTGTGATGAGTGGTCTTGTTAGCCAGCCTCTTAACCTTTATTTGTTTTGAGCAATTCCACCATTACCGGAACCAGTTGCTACCCTTTATACCACTCGTTCCTCCAGGAGGAGTCTTCTTTCAGCTCTTTTCTGACTCTCTAAACATGAAAAGATTGTTGTGTCGCTTGTCGTTTTGATCTTGTTAAAGTGGCTGCAAAACGACATCTACCCAGTATACGTTTACCCCTTTTTCAGGTTGGGATAGATTACTTACGAAAAAGGAATACCCTAGCCTATCGCGACTAGGAGGTTTCCTCAGACATAGTTTTCTACCTTTTCGGATTTGAGGAACTATTTATGAAAAGGGACTGTTGGAGTTTACTTTTCTGCCATCTTTTCAAACTTTCTAAATATGAAAAGACGCCAAGTTATTCCTTTGTCAGACTCGTTAGACCTAAATGACATCAGAAATTGTCAATCATGACGTTATTCGAGTTTCTCCTTCCTAGGGCTCGTTAAATGTACTAGGATGGATTCATCCAAAGGATGAACATATATTACAAGCATTATATGATATCCCCTTCAAGCTTGTTATCAAAATAATTGGGGTACTCGCCAGAAATGGTGGGGGAAAATGGGACCACAATCATTGTCGTGTTAGCAATATGTCGCTCTTGAACATGGCACTTCTCTGCATTAGTGTCGGGTTGGGGACATCTCATCTCGTTTTTTCACTTGCCTCCGTGGGTTTGGGTAATCCTTTTTGACCTCTCATCTGCTCTTTGCCTCGTCGCCATGACCTATGATTCGTTGATGTCAATATTGCCAAACTCATTGTCGTGCCACCACATGTTCAAGAGAAGTTGACCTATGCAAGTATCAACCTTCCTCTAATTCTCATCTGATCCTTATTCACAAAGACATTATGTTCCTCTCTCTCACGTCGATGATGTGGGAAACACTATGGCCCACCTTCGATCAAGGTCACTTCCTATCGACTTCAGTTCATTATCCAGGAAGCTGATCTAGAGACTCCCTTCTAGTACCTTGGAGCTTGCATGCCTCAATGGTAGGTTCTTCACATTCAACGTGAGGTTTTCATCATTGGCCTCCGATCGAGTGATTCTGCGGGTGTTTGACGCCAGCTCATTTTTTCACATGTTGTAGATTGTACCTGTAGTACCTTGAGGACCATTGGCATTAATGGTGGTACCTCTCACGTCTGTTAACAACTTTCATTATTAGCTGGTAATCAGGCGATGTTCTTGCATGTTCGACTTCAGCTCACATATTCGCATGCTTGAACTTGTACTTTGTTCAGGTCGAGATGGAGTGCAAGACCCTGGATTCTGTCTGTTATAATCCAGGCTGCGATTTTGTGGATTCTTATGATTGGTTACATGACTCACCGATTGGATGGCTGCGACCATACCTGAGTCTATTTATCGATCCTCACTGGATGGCTGCATCCATGCCTCAGATCTAGATTATTACATACTCTGTTATGGATGGCTGCGCCCATACCACATATATATCATGTATTTGAGATATCAGTTGTACTTATCTATTCAGGTTTTCCGACGATGGTGTTTTCATTTGGACATGTTCTCGTAAAGCATTTCACCCCTCTCTCTCTCTCGGGCCTCATGCTTTAGGGGGCATCTGTTACACAGCAATTTGTCACCATCCTTGCAATTCCCCATCCCGCACAATTGGAGGGTTCATTCCATGACCTATGAGCAGTGACATAACTTGAAAACACTTTCATGGCATTCCCCTAAACATGTACTTTCATTGCCCTAAAGACAACTCCTTGTGAAAAACCCTAAAAACACCCCTTTTTGCATTGGAGCGGGAAGCCAGTTCAGTACCCGTGCCAATAGGGGAAATCCTTCAATGAGGGCGTGCCAATTAGCGCTCTGTCTTAGAGTTGCACTCGTGCCCGCCATTTTAAGGAGTGTTTTTAAAAAATAAATGGCAGAAGTTTCATCCTAACCAATTCATAAACTGGTATCTAATTTGAGTTGGGAGGTTTGGCTCCGGATCTCCATGTAGAGGAAGTGGTTTTCCACCTCTCATGGAAGCTTCCTTGAGGATAGGGACAATCCCATGATTATAGGGATCCCAACTCCCCTTCCTCCATCTATAAAAGCTTGCTCATCTCCTTTGCAAGCTAGTCTCCAAGTTCCCAAGAGCCATCAGAGCCTTAAGCTGTAAGAGCCTTGACTCATTCCCTTAAGGCCGAATCCAAGCAAGGAGATTATTGTCGAGACATCCGGAGAGAGAGGTTTGTCCCATCCCCGACAGGCTTTTTCGAGACGTGTTCTGCTGGCGACCCTCCGAAGGAGAATTCAGCGTCAGGGCTATGGTTGTATTCTTATTTGATTGATTAATGATAAGTGACTATTGGTTATGGTTCCACTCCTGTTGTTGATTATGATGATGATTTATGTCTTCTCTGACTGACATCTAGTTGCATATACTAGATTTTACGCTTGCATTTGTTTTGTTTCTTACGTGTGCAGGTGTCCGGTCACAGAAATTGTGAGGATTGTGATCTTCCAGAGCTAAGGAATGGGAGAGCTACTTTCTCTACAAGCGACAGCGTTGGATTCAAATCCCCTCTGCAGACAGAGGCGATCCCTACTAGCCCAGATCGGGTCTAGCAACAATCGTTCACGTTGTAGTGCAGGTTCCTAATTGCAAATAAACCAACTAGAAATGAAGGCTTACCTGGAATCCAACACTGTCGCTTGTAGAGAAAGTAGCACTCCCATTCCTTAGCTCTGGCAGATCACAATCCTCACGATTTCTGTGACCGGACACCTGCACACGCAAGAAACAAAACAAGCGCAAGCATTAAATCTAGTATATGCAACTATATGTCAGTCAGAGAAGACATAACTCATCATCATAATCAACAACTGGAGTGGAACCATAACCAATAGTCGCTTATCATTAATCAATCAAAGAAGAATATAGCCATAGCCCTGATGTTGAATTCTCCTTGAATGCTGTGGGTGCGTCTCATCGAGGATAGGACAAACCTCTCTCTTCGGATGTCTCGACAATGATCTCCTTGCTTGGATTTGGCCTTAAGGGAATGGATCAAAGCTCTTGCAGCATTAGGCTCTTGGGAACTTGGAGACTAGCTTGCAAAGGAGATGAGCAAGCTTTTATAGATGGAGGAAGGGGAGTTGGGATCCCTATAATCATGGGATTGGCTCTATCCTCAAGGAAGCTTCCATGAGAGGTGGCAAACCACTTCCTCTACATGGGCCTCCCAACTCCAAGATTATGAGGGTGGTTAGGATGAACTCATATTTATTTTTTTAAAACACTCCTTAAAATGGCTGGCGCGAGTGCGAATCTGAGACAGAGCGCCAATTGGCGCGCCCTCTTTAAAGGATTTCCCCTATTGGCGCGGGTACTGAACTGGCTACCCGCGCCAATGAAAAAAGGGGTGTTTTTAGGGTTTTCCACAAGGAGTTGTCTTCAGGGAAATGAAATTACATGTTTAGGGGAATGCCATAAAAGTGTTTTCAAGTTATGTCACTACTCACAGGTCATGGAATGAACCCTCCAATTGTGGGGGATGGGGAATTGCAGGGACGGTGACAAATTGTTGTGTAACAGATGCCCCCTAAAGCATGAGGCCCGAGAGAGAGAGAGGGGTGAG
>JAXQQM020081898.1:0-18684 GCA_034641835.2 Pinus albicaulis
ATAACGATAAAAAAATTTCTTTTTTTGTAGTTGCCAATATAAATTAAGCTTCATTATACGAATAGAAATTAAGGTTCATTCTGTAGCTTCATTGTTTGTTTTACACCAATAACTTCATTTGTGTTGTGTACGAATAGTTAGTTTTGTGTAGCTTCATTGTTCTACAATGTTGATCATAAGAGAGTACTAACTCTTGTATTTTATGAAAAATATGGATGAGCATTAGGATATTGGGGATGTATTTGTTTTTTAAACGAATATTTTTGAGGATGTATATGAATATTTTTCTATGGCGATGTTTTATTTTTCTATTTTATAGAGATCATATAGCCACATAGTGGCTGCTATATGCCAACTAAACAAAACTTGTTCGAGCTTCTTTCTTTTTTTTTCGGTGGGGCGGAATGGAATTGATATAGCTAATGTTGAGGTATATGTCGTATAAATCCTTTAGAGTATACTTTATATTCCAGTGTTCATCACATTTCATGTCTTATAGTATGCATTATTTCTTCATTCATTTCAGAATAGGAACTTAGTACTGATTGTCAAATGTAGGAATTGAAGAAAGAGGAGAACAATAACACTAGATTGACAAATGTAGAAAGAAAGAGAGATAATAGAACTAGTCTAGTGATACCCTTAAAGATAATATCTTACATGAGACACACACATAGAGACAGATGATCAAGTCTTCAAAGTTGGTGAATTCACCTACATTGCCTTGGAAGCACATTGATAATGTTTTGAAGTGGTGAAACAATATTTCATGTGTAAATTGTAGTCCAACTGATATTAAGTTTGAAACTAATATTGTAATACCTGAAGTTTCATGTAATATAATTTATGTGGTTGAAATTATTTATAGTTGCATTGGATATTATTTAGTATTGTAATTAACATATGTAACTTTGTGTTTTCATATTAAATGAACATATGCATTGTATGATTTTGGTTTTCAAGCTCCCATGGTTATCAATTATTGAAGAGCTCTAGATTATCCATAGTGTTATAGAATATTTATCGATGTTCCAAATCCCAACGGGGATCCATCTTTAGGATAGGTTGTTGAATTGAAGAGGGAATTCAAGAACCTATCCTGAAGATGGATCCTCGTTGGGATTAAAAACGTCAAAGAATGTTCTATAACATTGTGGATATTCCAGAGAGTTATTCAATAATTGTATGAGTTTTTTCAATTTAGTCACAAAATCATATTAATTAATTTTGTTGATTAACAGTGATCACATAAAATCAATCTAAAACTAGTAAATTAGAATTTTATATTAATTAGTGATGAACAAAAATAAAATGAATATACAACTAAATTACTCTTTTATAGCGATTATTAATGAAATTCAATGAAATGAATAGAAACTACTAAATTAGCACTATATATAATGAATATGATACTGCCAAAATAAGATAAATTTACGACTATGTTTTACATATGTTGGAACAGGGTCTCCTATGAGCTGTAAAACTGGTCCAATTTTGTATATTTTTTACTATATTTAGTCTACTACAAGGGCTTTGGGGTGGGTCAAAGCCCTAAAAGCATTGTAATGGGTCAAAGAGTAAACCTGGGGTCCGAAAACCACTGTTTGCCGACCGTATGAAAGTTTAGGATAGATTATTATAAATAGAGGAAAAAAAAGAGCTATTGATGCGAATTGTGGTTTAAGTCTGTTTGGGTTTTTGGGGAAGGACTCCTGCTGGCTGTGTGCGCAGAGATCTAGAATCCTGCTATGTGTGGACCCTGCTATTGTGTGTGTAGGCTGAGATGGGTATTGTAAGAGGGATTTGATGAATTGATGAATATGAAAGTCTGTTTGAGAATTGAATCTACGTGTATTGTTTATGTGAATCATTGGTAATTACTATCTTATGCATATTCTGTATTCAACTGTGAAAGTTCTGTGTAAGTGTTTTACTGCATCTATATATGTTTTTCTCTATTTTATGCAATATTGAGCTACTGTATTGAAAGTATATGATTATTGAGCACCATAGTATAATCGACCTTACGCACATAGATGCGAAAAGAGGCCTATAAGTCCTTCTCGGGGAGATCTCAACATCTCGGGGCTGGACGCAGCTCTGCTTGGCTTACCTATCCTTTCTCAGGGTGTAGAAACCTAGTTCCAACACCCACCCATAGTACTTTGAGTGAGACTTTGACCTCCGCAAGTAAGGCACTATCGAAAGGGCCAGTAGTATAGGGGTTTGCTGGAAAACCTTGAACTCCGAACCTGGGTGAGGACCCCTCGAGCCAACAAATGGTTCCGTTGTCGGGACCTGGAACATTTTGAGAAAAGGATCGGGTAATGAAAAGAGAGTACTAGAAGCCTGACGAAGAAGAAGAGCAGGTTCAAGTGGATGTATTCCAATCTGAATGAGAGTACGACGCCAAGTGGTAAATGCTATCAGACCAATAAAGAAGGGGGGGAATATCTATATAGCCCACGGAAAGGAGCATCTGCTCAAAGCCCCCTCGCTACACCACCATTAGAACCGTGTAAGGATAAAACCTCACCCGAAACACTGTCGTAAGGAGACATGGAAGCACACTTAAAATTACCTATATTTAAAGGAACAGGAGATGAGAACATGGACAAATTTTGGTTTGTTGCAGACTCGGTATGGACGGTGCAAAGTGTGGCGAGTGATACTATGAAAAGGGTGCAACTATCCTTGGCCTTCGAGGAGAGAGCGTTGGACTAGTATATGCGATACCTATCTCAAAACGGGAGCGCATCCATTCAAGATATTAAGGATGCCCTGAAACAAAAATTCTGGAAACCTAAGTTCTACTCTAAGATCGTAGCAGACGTGAAAGAATTCAAGCAAGGAAAAATTGAGTCTGTGTGGGAAGCTGATCAACACCTAAAGAAAGCTATCAGAGAAGGAAAATTTAAGTATAACAACAGACAACATACGGAATGGTTCATCATTATGTTACTCCCACACCTGCGTGTACCTATGAGCCACCATAATTTCAACTCACAAGACAAAGCTTTGGAAGCTGCTATGAAACTAGAAGATACACCTAGGATAGATGCATCGTTAGGAGTACAACAAATCTAGGTGTAGCTCGGGGCAATACACATGGAGATTCAAGACCTATGACAGGAACGCGGAAGGGAAGCTGGCGCAGAACTATGGTGCCTACAATGTCAAGTATCAGAGCATATGAAGGATCTGTGCACAAGGCACCCGGGGTCAAGTGAGGGATCGAGCTAAGGAAGACGGGGCCCAAGTGGATCTGCATCTTGGTGCAAGGATGGCCACGTATTTGGGCTGCATGATACCAACCTCTGCCCTCATCTAGGAACCAACATTCCCGGACAAAAGTGACACTAGTGTCGATTCTGTAGATCAGTAGGGCATGATGAGCAGAACTATCGGACCTATGATATAGTAATACGTCGGGGAAATGTGTATAAGGTACAGTCAGACCCTGCCTTGCAAAAATCCCCCGTAGGCATGAATGGCTCCCCTTCCAGAAGCAGGGAAGGAGGCTGAAGTGGGAGCGCAGGTTGGAGCCAGGGCCAATTGATCTGCTATAATTGTGGAGACACAGGGCATTTTGCGAAGGATTTCTTGAACCCTACGAGACAGTCCTGCATGTATTGCAGACATTTGGACCATATGCTTGAAGATTGTATAGTCTTGATAGAAAAAGTACAGGAGAAGCAACTCCCACCTACACATAAGGTTCAGAGGGTTAAGACTAAGCTAATGGGTAAGGGCCCAAGCATAAATGTTGTCATGCAGAGTGGATTGGCTACTAGAGGGATTGAGGAGAAGGTCAAAACTGGAATGTTGATCCGCAAGGTAGTTAGTAAACAAGAAGGGCTGGACCTGGACAAAGCGAGGGAAATGTTTATGGAAGCTTGAAAGGACTTCCTCAGGAACGAGGTATCTACATCCCTACTCCCTAAGGGGCTTAAGGTAGCTGAGGAGGTCAGACCTTTCCTAAAGGCATGTATGAAATTGCTGCGAAACCCAAGGGCAGTGTAAAATATACAAGCTTTAATAGATAGTTGCGCAACGCTCTCCTCCGTGTCCCCCGATATTAGGGATATACACAAAGTGTACAGGTGTCAAAAACGCATTGGGAGGGAGATGCACTTGATAACCCAGATCAACAATTAGGAGATGGATCAGGTTATCTTAGACCTTGAATCGGATGCCAATGTATTACCTAAACAAACCTGGAAATGAATGGGTGAACCTAAGTTGGAATGGTCCTCTATCGAGCTACACATGGATCATCAACAAAATTGTCAAGGATGCAAACCCCTACCCTGCGCTATATGGTCTGGATTGGACCATCGACATGGGCAGTATCATTAACTTGAAAAAAAGAGGCATGGTGTTCGAAAATAATGGCACAAGGGTAATCGTACCATCAAATCCTATGGAAGGTAAATGCTACACAGAACTAGCACCCAAGGAGGAATATGTGGAATATATCTATAAGCTAACTGCGCAAGACGTGGACTACCGAACAAGGGACGAAATACCTTGCGGGGAAGGGGATACTGAAGGATTATCTGATCCCGATGGTGAAACAGAGACTTGGCAGAATCGGTTATGCGACGTCTATACATTACGTTGTCTTCAAATCACCAAAAACTTCCACTGCATTTCCCCAGAGGAAAGGACCCTGATGGAACCAGGAAATGGTGGTTACTACGGGCCAACCCTGGGAAAGGGTCAGGCTGACCCACGAGAAAGTAGCATTTGAATGCACTCTACACCAACCATAGGTTCAGGAAGTAGAGCTCTCACACATTCGGCCACCTGTAAAACAAAAAAACAGTTGCGGTTAAGACAACACGCTCTGGAAACAACCCCTTTAAAATCCTCCCTGAATTGGCCCCCGCATTATACCTTGATACAATCTGGGGAAAGGATGGAGTCATGGTGGTGCCCTAGCGCTAGGTATGCGGCTTGGTCGGATAGAGACTTTTGAATCTACTCTGAATGCCTCATTTTGGCCATTACAACACCATAGATAGGTTGGCTTGCTAGTTGCTCGCACTCATTCACGATGGTTTGTTATGGAATCAAGACAGGGTCCCTATTGATTTTGCGTTGATCCACAAGATTACATGCCTTTCTATGCAAGGGCTACACTCATTATAATGGGTAGGAAAAAAGTACGAAGAAACTACCGCTACGTAATGTGTCGAAATCAGCGAGGGTTTGTGATCCAGACTATCAATGACCCGACTACACAGATGGGTACTAGGCTCTTAGCCTACAAGATAATGAGGAGGTACCAAGTTGTGACTATCCCTGCCTATGTGATTCAGTTAGTCGACCGGTGTGTAGAGGGAATTTCTTTCAATTGGGCTCAATAATTGTGCTATGAATTTCTGGCTAATGTCTGCGAATCCCAGGAGCAAGGGACATCCTTCTTTTGTTCATGGTGATTACTCCTAATAGTGCTAGTTGCCTGGACACCCCCGAGCAGTCGATCCTCCCTGAACTTCCTCCTGGGATGTGCGAAGGAGCTCGGTATGCTCACTTATGGGATTCAAAGGATGTGCAATGCATTGAAGATAACAAATTTTTCTAGATCCTCTTCAAAAGCAGTGTGGCAGCTACCATAAACTCCTGACCTTGACTGTCGCCGACGATATATGACAAATACAAGAGTGTTGCTATGTTCCAAGTTACCATGCACCATATTTGGATCCACAGCCTCAACAATAAGACATGGATGACACTCCCTTATATGGTAGCTGATGAATAGATTGGCTTGATGATCATGTTATGGCCCCCTGCCTTGAAAAAAGGCCTCACAGATACCCATGGGGAGATTGTGGAGCCCCGCTAGATGTCCTCGAACATAGCCAAGAATAGGGATACACAGCCGCCACAAATCTCCATGGCTAAAGCCCAGGGAGGGTCTGACAGAGATAACACCCCTCCCCCCGGTATGAATCCATCAGGGGAGCCGACACAAGGATCCCAAAAGAAACAACGTGCTCACTGCACATAATATGATGCGATGGTCACAGTGACTAAGGGTGACCTTAAGCAAATCGTAAATGCAGTCACCATGGTTATAGAAGACAAGTGAGAATTATTAGGGGCATAGCAGAATGTTGCGGTCAACACTCTCCAGGTTGAGTTCCATGCTCTCCAGATAAAAATAGTTATGTTGTCGACTAGTGTTGGCTAGGCATGGACCCCTTCGGTCGATAGTAGTTCGGTGCTATTCACGGAGGACAATCGTCTCTATAATATACTTAGTGCTGCCTTGATAGGAACTCAGCTCCCAGCAGACACAAGAACCCAGCTGGACCTGGCTAAGCTACCCCATGAATCCTTACAAGGCCTCCATAATTCTATCTTCCAGGAGATTCGTCTTCATGACCAACGAGTACACCAACAACGTGGTATAGCTGAGCACACCATCACACAGTAGGCTGTTGATTTTCTCCTTGCCGTGTCACAATAGGCGGAGCTCAAAATAGTGATCCACCAGCTCTATACAGAGGTTACAGACGAGATCCCAGCCATGGACACACCTCGGGCTAAAGTGGAAAATTGGTTGCGGCTCTCAAAGCATCTCAGATGGAAATACACACCCTCAAGACACAACTGGAACAACAAATCACTGACTTACTAGCCAAACTACAGCCTGAAACGCCTCCTGAAGTCTGCGCCTAGTGCACTACCCTACTCACTGATGCGACAAATGTTATTTCGGGGCAGATTTCCCAAGGTGCCCAACTACTAGAATCGGCCATGCAACTCTGGACTAGGGCCCAGTGTGATCCAGTCCTTCATGAAATTGATCAGGACTTACAACAGAAGGAAGAAGCTTTCAAGTAGGTCAACACTAAGCTGCCCACTTTGGTACGTTCCCATCGCTTGGCACAGTTAAAGACCAGAAATGATCTCCAGGATCAGATTGAGAAGCTCTGGTGTAAACAACACATCATGGCGAAATGTCTGAAGACTTGGGCTGCCATAGCCCTCCAACTTTCCCAGGATATTGATGGCCTGACCAAGCGACTTACTCAGACCCTTAAGAGTTTCACTTAAGCAATTGAAGGACCGACCTCACAGAAGCTAGTAGACCTTGCACAGAGTGCTGCTACCTAGAGTCAAGAAGTGTTACCTCCGCTGATTGCCACCCTCACTACCTTATATGCGTAGATAGAAACCACACCACCACAGTGATTCGGGACGAGTCATAAGAATGTGTTGGGGTGCTGTCGGAATAGGGTCTCCTACGAGCTGTGAAACTCATCCTATTTTATATATTTTTTATTATATTTAGTCTGGCGTAGGGGTTTTGGGTTGGGTTGAAGCCCCGAAATCATTGTAATGGGTCAAAGGGTAAACTTGGGGTCCGAAAACCATGGTTTGTGGACCGTAGGAAAGCTTAGGCTAGATTATTATAAATAGAGGTAAACAAAGAGTTATTGATGTGAATTGTGGTTTAAGTCTATTTGGGTTTTTGGGGAAGGACTCTTGCTGGCTGTGTGCGTGGAGATCCAGAGTCCTGCTGTGTGCGGGCCCTACTACTGTGTGTGTGGGCTGGGATGTGTATTGTAAGAGGGAGTTGATGAATTAATGAATACAAAATGCTGTTTGGGAACTGAATCTATATGTACTGTTTATGTGAATCATTAGTAATTACTGTATTATGCGTATTATATATTTAGCTGCAAAAGTTTTGTGTAAGTGTTTTACTGCATCTAGATCTGTTTTGTTTTGTTTTATGAAATATTTAGCTACTGTCTTGAAAGTATATGATTATTGAGCACCATAGTATAATTGACCTTGCGCACGTAGATGCGAAAAGAGGCCTATAAGTCCTGCTCTGGGAGATTTGGACATCTCGGGGTAGGATGTAGCTCTGCTTGCCCTACCTATCCTTTCTCAGGGTGCAAAAACCTTGTTCCAGCACCCACCGATACTACTTTGGGTGATACTTTGATCTGTGTAAGTAGGTCACTGCCGAAAGGGCCAGTAGTATAGGGGTTTGTTGGGAAACCTTGAAATCCGAACCTGGGTCAAGACCCCTCGAGCCAAAAACATATATATGACTATTAGTAGTTAATTTACAGTATCTTTTGGTAGCACAAGGAGTCACTCCTTGACTGCAAAAGGAGTAAGCCTTACACATCATGGTTCATTTCAAGCTTTTAAAGGTTTTTAAAATATCTTAAATGGTGGGATGGATTCTCAAATGATTTTGAAATGATTACTTTATCATTTAAGACCTTCATACATTTGGCAAGTTGTGGCAATTACAAATTGCATTGGTAAATGAGTAGTATAGGGAGTAGAGTGAAACAATGTAGAGAATATGGATAGCTGGTAGCTATTCTAGAAATAATCAAATCCTAAATCAGTCACACAACTATAATTATGAATCTTTACACAGACCCTATTTATGTAAAGTAAACAGCACTCAAAAAACATATTTCATGCATAAATTATCCCACAAATCCTTTATGGAACCCTCATTAACATGTTCTGCAACATACATATAATTTCCAGAAAATTGAAAATCATGTAATTTACTCTAAAATCTTTTATCAACTCTCACTCATATTTTACTAGCTACTACAACTTATAATTAGAAGAAATTAACACAAAAGAGAAAACACACCATACATTAGATGTTCCTTAAAAACAAAATCCTTCAACATGATATTCATAAAGGTTTTCTTTATTATAATGAGTATTTAGTAAGATCAATATCCAACCCCTTCCTATATCTATCAACTGTCTATTTATAGATTTACAATGGGTCTCCAGAGAGGATAGACCATTCAAATCTTTCAATAACATGGACTTTATTACATTTCAATGAAAACAAGAAGAAATCGGTTTCTATTTATTACATCACTAGAAAAATTTAACTCAACACTCATATGAAGCTTATCAAGCCGAACATCGGTGGATATGTGGAATTTTCTTATCCTGAATTGTAGGTGACATGTACAAGTTTTGGTGGGAAAAAAATAGATTGAGTAACTGTTGCAAGAGTTTCTGTAAATGTTATTAATTGTTCCTTCAATGTTGCCTTGTTGTTAAAACGTGTTTTGGTGCTAAAGAGTAATTGTGGTGCAAGTTTATTGGAAAACTGCTCTAGAGAACATTCTTCCATTGTTTCCAATTTTTTTCCTTCCTCTTTGTTCTGATAGGGTTTTCTTTGCGAAAGGAGATTTGAATGAATAGACCTATGCAGATAGGTTTTGGAGGAAATACTAGGCATGTGAATCATATTAATGGAGGAGTGTGGAGAGAAATGAGATGGTGACACATGGATGTGGACCAGCAGAGAAAACTATTAAAGAAATGAGAACTCGAGGAGAAAAAACATATATATATATATATATATATATATATATATATATCTATATATATATATATATATATATATATATCGCAATTGGGCTCAGATTTATTTTAAACATAAGACATAGGCGGGAGGAACTACGAATCTGCAATTTTCAATGGGGGTGATGACGTGGCATGTGATGGTGTTGAATTTATCGCATCAGGGAATGGATTTGGATCACAAATCACATATCGGGAGTAAACATGCATTTGGAGGAGTGAATAAACCTTTGATTTGCGATTTACGATACTTCAAATTGGGAAGTCAAACTTTTCACATATTGGAAGTCAAAGGATCATCGCAAATCAGGGATTTTGGAAATATCGTAATCGGGGACCGGGAAGGTTATCTCATATCAGGGATTGAAGAATTAGGTAGGTAACATGGATGTATGTCAATAGGATTTGCGATATGTGAATTGGAAGGTAACGTTGCAGAGAAAGAAGATCCCACACAATATCGCAATCAGGGAAATGAGGAAGTGGAAGTGAACGTAGTGAGTGAATTTTGTGAATTAGCGATGCAAAAAGATGTTCGGTCCCATAAAAGGCTTTTAAAAGCAAACAAATAATCATTTCGTTAAATAATGGTAATATGAAAAAAGTCACCCAAATCATATTACAAAGGATTTTAAATCATTTCTAATATTTATGAAGTGAACTAAATGGAAAATTTGGGTCCCAAAAATCTTGCAAATCACATTTCGAGGGTTATGTAGGATTCGAAAATAATATTATAAGAGAAGTTTGAAACTTGTGAAATTTCGATTACGATGAAAGATAAACGGGTTAACTACAAAAAATTATATCATATTATATCATATATGTAATATATGACACATATTTAAAGGGATTTCTGTTGAACGAGTAGAGTTGCGGTATATATATATATATATATATATATATATGGATTTCGAATAGTTAAAATGATTTTTTGAAAGAAAATAAAGCGTTGGACTTTGGGTTTTGGAAAAATGAATGGTAAAAGAGGATAAATGAAATAAATGAAGGCAGAAAATGAAACTTTCATCACCATTACATTTTTTGAGCAACACTTTCTTCTTTCAACTGAACAGAGAATGAATATTGATTCGTTGTAGCTTTGACAGTCATGATTTCCCTTACTTTTTAAATTGAATGCACAGTAAGACAATGTTGAGATTTCTGAGACTTGAGCTATATGAAACAACAAATATGGTTTTTATTTGGACTGCAGAAACATGCTTACTTCCTTCAACAAAATTTTATGAATGAAATGGATGGTTAACTAACTTATTTTAGTGGAAATCTGAAGATTTTCCCATGGGAAGTTTGAACCTAAACTTGACCTATATGAGATGGAATGACCTAAATCTAGACCTATAAGTGATGATGATGAAATTATGAACTTGAAACTACTGATGCTGAAATGAAATGAAGAAGCAGTATAACAGATTAAGATCTTTTAGTGACCAAAACTATTCCTGAAAACTAATTGGAAAAGTAAAAGTCTTGACTAATGATCTGATGAAAAATAAAAAGTAATAAAAGAGGAACTGGTGACTTAGCAAAGAACTATGCTAACATCTTATAAGACAACCAATATTTTTCCATATTTCTTTAGTAATTAATTAAATCCAAACGATGACTAAAATTTGCATATATATGACCATTAGTAGTTAATTTACAGTATTTTATAATATGACCAACATTTTTGTCAAAAAAAAATTCCTATTAATTATTTTTCTCAGGTGATCATATATTAATATATTTTGTTGTATATTTGGTCATTAATTGTAGAAAATTAATGACCAAATCAATGGCCAAATTAATGACTAAATATACTACTATATGTTAAAATTGAGACAACCAATTAACGACTAAGCTAAAAATGCCTAATATTTGGTCACATTATAAGATAATTTAAATTAGCTACTACTGGTCACCAACTATAAAATGGCCATTTATATGGAAAATTTAATCATTTTTTTAGTAACTATTTAACCATTTTGTACTAGTGTTCTACCATTTAGATTGGTTTTTATTGCATCAATTTTTCAATTCGTTGTCATTGATGTATAGTTTTTTATATAGATTTCCCATTGTTTCATTTGCATAAATGGATTGCGTTACTACATCGATGGTATTATTTTGTATTAGCATTTGTTTCGATGTTCTGGAATAATTCTTGGTTCTTCTGCAATAATGAAAAATTAAGTCCTACCATGTCCAATTTATTTGTTCACATATAAAATAAACGATTGAAATGTTCATTGTATGCTTTTGGTAAACAAATTCTGTATATTCCCAACTATGTGGATGATTAAGTACTCAAGAATACACATTCTAGAAGCAAGTAATATTTTAAAAATCCCTTTTGTCCACTATTCATCATGGAAATATATTAGAAAATCCTATGTACAAATAAAGCATATTGTACTTTACAATAAACATTTAGATATGTCACGATTTGACAAGTAAATCTTCCTTAAGTTATTTTACATACTATACACATACAGTCTGAGTGACAAGCATGCTTTAATTTTGGTTTCATCATCTTATGGGAAAAGAGAATATATGATGCCACCAATGTACTAGAAGTGATTACTCCAATTGATCAACCCTTCTAGTTGACAACCACCACATATGCAACACAATTGGTTGTTCACTACAAAATCCAAGTTGATTAATGTTTTTAATCCAAATCAAAGAGAGAAGATAACATTGTGTATATTATGGAAAGGTCCACAAAATGTTAGGATGGAAGAGTACACATTTATCATAGCAAATATGATGAATGTTGTCTAGCATAAGGATGATTTGGGTGCAGCTACTACTCCTCTGATTCCCACTTAGAAACATGAGAAGACCTAACTTCTCCCCCTTTTCATGCCTCTAATGATAAGATTTCTCTTATTATAGGTTATTATAGGTTATCTTTCTATTGTCATGTTTGTTTCATTTTTGCAATTTTCTTCATTGGATTTTGATGCATGTTCTTTTTTACTTTTCCAATTCTTAATTTATCTTATCTAACTTATCTCTGCAGTTCATTCTCGTCTATATGAGAAAAGGATGGGTTTGTCCCATGTTTCTCTTTCCTTTCTTTTGATTCATTTTATTATACAGACGAAGGTGTGTATCACACGAAAATAGAATCTAGAAAGTATATTATGATAAAAGTTGAAAATATAAACTAACATAAGATAGAAGCTAAAATCATGTTAAAACTAAATATGGGATCTAACATCATGATAAATACAGTTTCAACTATAGTCAGGGTAAAAATTAAATATCGAAACTACCGAACCTCACAACTGATGGCATGATGAGATGAGAGTAGATTTCATTAGATGGAGGCTTAAATATTCCGATTTAATTAGGAAATAATGTGTATATAATTCTGGTTAAGAGAAGAAAACAGGTGAATATTGAGAAACTGCAGCAGATTTAAGGTTTAAATCGGTAAAGCACCGCCGGACATTAGATAGACTGGAATGTCGGCTCCATGTCCCCACTTACTCGATGTGAAATTGAAGATGAAAATGGTTTTGAGGGTCTCCATTTTGTTCTTGTGTATGGATGGATCCCATCCGCCCAACAGAACCAGCCTTTGGTTGACGCAAACGTGGTCACAACAGATAGGAATTCCATTATGACTGTCGGGAAAGTGGGGAAGGGGAGGAAGTGTTTTCTGGGTGCCTCGCAGAGGGTGAAATACAGAAACCACTCACAAAGTAAAATTACAATGAGTTTCATCCACATATTTCCGACATTCCACCAAACAGATGAACTGCTCAGAAGTCCCAAGTTTTTTTCTGTCTTCATAGAAGTGGGGGTGGTTCACAACAGCCTCCCAAGTTTTGGAAACTGCTTTGAGGTTTCCATGGGAATAATAAGGCACTCTTAGTAGACACTCTCGACCTAATTCCCATGGAAGAACATCAAAAGGATCCTTTAAGAGATGCACTACTTGCTAGTGAATATCAACTTAGCAGACTCTTTCGAATAAGACAAGCTGAAGACTTCCTAATGTATGAGAACAAGTCGAAGACAATATTTTTCCTACCTAACGTATCAGAACAAACCGAAGGCAAGCTGAAGACTAGAATTTTCCTACCTGGACAAGGTAAGGCCACAGCTTGCGGCGATACCAAAGTGAGATCGAACACAGCATAAAATCAAGAAGCACAATGATGGAATGAAAGGGAGAGATGGAAATAAATAAGAGAGAAGTGAGCTAAACATAGCGAAACCCTACCAACTGACTTTTTTCTTTTGAAGTAGCCCTTAGATAATATAATTAGGAGGCCATTTTTCTGTCTTTTAAGCATAAATAAAAATAGATTTAATATGTTTTTAATAGAGGTGGAGGGTTTATAGTTCAAACTTATATTTACAAGTCTATAGGTAAAACTTGTATTTACAATAAACCATTATAGTATTTTAAGTAAATTTAACCGAAAAAACATGCTAAAAAATCTCGAAAACTTATTGCCCTTAGGCCTTGCACACCTCAATATAAAGTAGACATGTGAGGTTGAGATGTTAAATATTTTTTAAATTAATTTTTTTTTATTGTAATTTTGTTTTAGCTTTATAGAAGGTAGATGTCTAGGTTTGAGATGAGAGATGTTAAATATTTTTTAAATTTATTTATATTTTATTATAATTTTAATTGAGCCCAATATAAGGTAGATGTGTAGGTTTTAGACGAGATATGATAAATATTGTTTAATAACAAGATATTTAATTATAAATATTCACCATGGATATTATTAAAATCTAAATAGGTTTTTTTTACAATATCATGGGGCAATACCCTTAAGAAAAGATAGAGAGAGGGAGGGAAAGAGGGAGAGGAGGGAAGAAAATCACAATACTATAGGCAAATACCATCATTTACCAATACCATGGGCCATCTAGGCTATTCATTACTATGTTATGGATCTGGGATTTTAATTATTTTTTTACAATACCATGGGCCAGTACCAAGGCTTTTCATAACCATATGCCCAGAAACCATAACTTATTTCAAAATCAAAATATTTTACAAATACTTTATTTTAATTTAATTTTATAATTTTTTTTAATTAAATCTAAAAGAAAAAAAAGTTATAATTATTTTTGAGGTATCTCTAAATCCTCCATTCTCACTACTACTAAAAATAATCTCTTAGAGATTAAATAGAGGTTCTTATAAATAAGGAATTATAATACTTTTGTATATACATATGTGAAATTTATATAATATAAATGATATTGTAAAGAACCATGATAGATGCATCTTAATCAAGCATCCAAGCGAAAATGATTTTTTTATTTAAAGTTTTTTATTATTGTATTTTTTTGACATGATTGATCCAAAATATAGGTTTAATATTTTAAAGGAAATTATGGTTTTTTTATAATTTATATACTTTCTTAAAAGCAATACAATGAGCTCATATTTAAAACACAGAGAGAGAGAGAGATAAATTAAGGGGGAATAGAGTGGGGGAGAGAGACATAGAGGTGGGAGAGACAAGAGAGAGGAGGGGGATAAAGGAGGAGATATGGAGGGGGGTAGAGAGGGAGGAAATAACAAAGACATTTATAGATAAATGTGGAGGAAATAGCATGATAAGGAAAAGACAAAGATGGAATTAGGGAGAGAAGATATGAGGGAAGAGAAAGAAAAGGAGAGGATAAATACATGGAAACAGGGGGAGGAGAGAGAAAGGGAAAGATAGATATGGAGGGGAGAGAGAGAGGGGGAGAGGGGGAGAGCGAGAAGAAGAGAGGGAGGGATATAGTGACAAAGTTGGAGGGTGGATAGAGAGAGTTTGTGTGATGGGTGGAGAAAGAGAGGGAAGTGGGAGAGAAAGGGGGAGAGGGGAATGAAGAGAGAGAGGGGGAGAGACATGAAGTTGGAAGGGGAAGAAATACATAGAGAGATAAAGGTGGATATAGAGAGGGAGTAAGAAGGGAGACATGGAGAGAGAGAGAGAGAGAGAGAGAGAGAGAGAGAGAGAGAGAGAGAAGGGGAAGATAGAGAGGGAGAGGAAAAGTGAAGGAGAGTGAGTGTGTTAGGTTTGGGGGTGAGAACGCGAGACAACAGGAGATAGAGATATAGGCGAAGGGGGGAGAGAGGGTATATGAGAGAGAGAGAGAGAGAGAGGGAGATAAGGGGAACAAAGGGAGAGGGAGAGGAACATGGAGGGAGAGAGGGGGGGAGAGGAAAAGCGAAGCAGAGAGATTGTGTATGCTTTTGGGTTAAGATAGAGAGACAGTGGGAGATAGAGATACATATGGATGGAAAAGAGAGGGAAGAAGAGAGAGGGAGAGGAAGAGAAGGGGGAGAGATAGAGACTGAGAGGAAGAGGGAGAGATATAAATATAGATATATATGGAGAGAGAGTGTATATGTTTGTGGGATGATATAGAGAGATAAAGAAGGAGAGATAGATGGAGATAGAGATATAGGTGGAGGGGGCAAGAGGGAATAAGAGAGGAAAAAAGAAAGGGAAGGAGGAAGAGATATATATATGGAGAGGGAGACAGAGAGAGGGAGAGTTAAATGTGTTTAGGGGGTTGAGATAGAGATAAAAATAAGGAGAGCTTGAGGGAGGTATAGATATAGATGGTAGGGGGAGAGAGGGAAGTGTTGGGCGTGGCCCAACTTGCCACAATTTTGGTCAAATACTCTCCAATTTGAGGAGTGGAGTGCCCCGTACCGCAAACTCAGATCTACCATGCAGTGTTCTAGGGGCATCAGGATGGGTCGAACCCCCTCATTTTCGAAGGATTTTTCGACACTTATTTCATTGTTTTGCTGATCCCATGGTATGTGGACCATCATTTTGTAGGTATCAAATATTATGTAAAGGCATGTAATGATTTGTCGAATATTATAGAGAATTGATAAGCACAATTCATTGTATTTTTTTTTATTGTGTTTTGGGGCTTAGTGAAAGGCTCCACAACTGAGTGCGTGGAGACCTTGGAAGAGTCTTCATATTAGTGCATAGACCACCATAAATTGTGTGTGCAAGTCAGAGAAGTTTAATGTATTGCAAGATCCATATTAATAAAGAAGAAGAATTTTTGGGAAATATTTAGTATCTATATTAATGTGTATTGTTATGTTTGATGCAAAGTAATGATTTCTAGTGAATGATATGTTAACATGCCTTATATTGTTCTTTAATGTGTTTATGTTAAACTGAATGTGATGAAGTAAGTTGTTAGAATACACAACGCAATAGTTATATGCATGTTAGAAGGCTAAGAAAAATACAAAAAAACAAAGTAAAAACCACCTCACGCAGTCACCCAAAGCCACAAAAACCTCATTCTAAAACCACCCATAGCCACCTCGGGTGAGACTATGATATGTTTGCAACATTAGGGGAATTTTGAGGTCTAAAATGGGCCTCATAAGAAAAATGTACAACAAAAATAAACTTTATAACAACCAATAGGATTCAAGATGATGATGTCAACCATGGGGGATGATTCACCATTTTTTAAATAAAAGGGTACAAATATTAAAAAAATAATAATAATAAAACTACTTTTTCAACTCGTATTTTCAACTTATCTCCCAAAATTTTTACTCAAATTTCGAGCGGGAGTACTCGTTGGATGCGAAATTTAATTCCTCATCCAAGGAGTACCCATGTTGCATACTTTCGATGAACTCTACTACACGAAAATTGAGAAATACATAAAAAATGTGATTGTAATCACGTTTTTTTATGTATTTCTCATTTTTCGTGTAGTAGGATCCATCGAAAGTATGCAACATGGGTACTCCTTGGATGGGGAATTAAATTTTGCATCCAACGAGTACTCCCGCTCGAAAATTGAGTAAAAAATTCGGGAGATTAGTTGAAAATATGAGTTGAAAAAGTAGTTTTTCCATTTTTCCCTCTAAAATTTGATGATGTCATCAAATCTTATTTGATTTTTTCCACTATTATTTTATAATTTCCTTAGGAGGCCCATTTTAGACCTCAAAATTTCTCTAATGAGTTATTGATGGAAGGGTCGATGTCTGAGGGTTTTGCTGGTATGAAGTACAAGTCGAACTTGGGTAAAGCCCAACCAAGCCAACAAATGGTCTTATTACTGGGACTGAGATATGTTTGAGGTAGATATGGATGTGTATTCCATCAAAGGAGGAAATACAAGACTGGGTAAATAAGAAACAATGAGAGTTCATAGCTCAAGGAAACAAAAATCTGTGGTTGAGGACTAAAGGCTAGTTGTAGAGGTATATTTTCATTGAAGAACATGACATATTCTTCACATCGTTTTCTAATGAAATATATGGATGGATATCAAGATTGACAGAGAAAAATAATTTTTTTTAAAACGAAGAGCCTGCCCCTTGGAGCCATGAATTGATAAAGCGACTCAAGCATACCAGCAACAACATCTCAAGAACTATTGTTTTATGGTTTGATAATATCCTGGGAAGATTTATCACTAAATTCACCATAGAAACAACTATATCTTACAATGAAGGTGGGAAAATATTTTTCAAAGGACCGCAAGGTAAGTATCTAAATTCTTTGAAGCTTTGGATTAAAATTATTTTGTGTGAAAAGGGCCTACTATGAATGGAGACAAATTAATATTTGGACAAAGGGGGAACAAGTGTAAGCCTAGAACTGGTTCTATGCAAAGTGGAAAGTGATACAGAGTAGATCACGAACTGAAGAAATTTATTGAGACTGATTATAGTCCCTTATTTGGTGAATCCGAAAGTGAAGAAGAGGGAAGTAGGCATGCAACCTCGTGATATTCCCCCTCCCAACCTGATGGTACGTTGAAGTTAGTATCCTGGAATAATCACAAAATATTTGTGATTCCCCATCCCTCCACTACCCTTGCGCCCCATCCACCTTCCCCTAATTCCCTTTAACCCCCTCCCCCTCCCCCTCCCCCTATCCCTTTATGAAGTAACAATGTCGATGATATCAAACTACCTATCTTTAGAGGACTTGGATCAAGGGATCCTGAGCAATTTCAGTTTGTAGTTTATGAAGTATGGAAATAAAGATAGATTATTGATGAAAATTTAAAGAAGGTGCAACTCATTATGATGTTTCAAGAAAGGGTGCTCCCATGGTACATGAAGTATACTTTGACTAATTAGGTTGCTTCATTGGATGATATTAAGGAAGTGATGCTATCAAAATTCAAGAAGGCGAAGTTTAAGTTTGGAGTGTATTACTGATTTGAAGGAAATCAAATAGATCACTAACCATTTTATTTGGGAGTTTGATCAAAGATTGAAAATGTTAATGGGATAAGTAAACTTTAGCATACCCCTTG
>JAXQQM020080982.1:0-17031 GCA_034641835.2 Pinus albicaulis
ATCTTCTTTTCTTTTTTTTCTTTTTTCTTTTTTTTTTGCGCGCGCACGTGCTTTGCTCAGATCTACAGTAGGTCCCGTTCTGTATCTTTCTTGAACGGCCCTACCCGCCTTAAAAAGCAGAGGTGAGATCCCACCCCTCCGTTATCCACTGAAGAGGCTTTTCGACGCTTGTTATCATAGAAAGCAAAGAAGCGACCGCCCCCTGAAGTTCCGAAGTTCATAAAAAAACTTGAGGAAATCCCTGACATCGCACTGCATGAGGAACGACCGATTAAAATAGCCCTAGCCCTAGATGACAGAGGGCTGGTTGGGAAATTTATGGGTCGTTGGCCTTCTACAAAAACCATTGATGACTGGATTCAACGCAACTAGAGGCCATAGCTGAAAAACAATGTGATCTGCTATGCGGTTGGCAGAGGATTTTTCATCTTCGAATTCACCTCCAAAGAAGATCGAGATCTGGTATTCAGAAATGGTCAGTATTTCATGGGAAATGAGGGTCTGTATCTCAATAAATGGACCCCTGACTTTGATCCTTCAGTTGATGTCCCTAAGGAGGTCCCAGTCTGGGTCCGGCTCCCCAACCTTCCGATCCATTGTTGGAGCTTTCACTCTTTGCAAATGATTGGAAATGGTCTGGGCAGATTCATTGACAAAGCAGATAACAAGGGCCAATACACCTGTGCAAGAATCTGTGTGGAAGTCAACTTAGAAGCTGGTTTGCCTGAGGCGGTAAAACTTACAGTTGGAGAATGGCACCACTACCAAAATCTGGACTACGAGCAACTGCCTTTCAAATGCAGAACCTGTCATGAACATGGACACTTCCCACGAAATTGTCCAAAAGTCCCAACAGGGACTAAGGAGGATGAAGAAGGATGGAAAGAAATCAAAAGAGGCAAGGCTATTCCAAGGCCATCTGAGAAGAAAAATACTAGGCCAGTGGGGAAGTCTCAGACTAAGCCAAAGGCCAAAGAAGCTCCAAAGGTTGGCTCCTCCTCGGGTGGGAATGCAGAAGCCATCGGGACTCAAGAAGAACCGGAAGACTTGTCGAAGAACGCAAAAGAAACTGGTACAGAAACAATCTCCCTCCCAGCAGATGGCGGCCAAGGAGGAAAGGAAGATAACGAAGAACATATCAGCCTGGCCTCTGAATCTGAGGAAGAATCAGAAGAAAGATTCTATGAATCAGACAGCTCGCAAGTCACCCCTATCAAATCGGCCAGGGGCCGAAAATCCAAGAAGAAACAGAGAGAGGAGAAAACTTATTTGGACGTACTCCAAGGCTCCCAGAAAACTCTAAAGGGAATGATGAATACAAGATCTGGGCGCAAGCATGGCACGGCTCCAAAAGGAGCCACAACCTCCCAAGCCAATAAATAATGAAATACGTCTCCTGGAATTGCAGAGGATTAGGCAGCAGGCTGAAAGAAGATGCCCTGAAAGATATAGTGAGGATGTATTCGCCTGAAATCCTTCTCATCCAGGAGACAAAGTTGGAGGATCTTCACCTCCTCCATGCTAGCAAAGCTTTCTGGCGTAAAGGACATGGGAGAGCTGTCAGTGCGAGAGGCACCTCCGGTGGGATTGCTTCCTTCTGGGATAGCTCTATTTATGACTTGATTCATGAAGATTGCTCCCCCCACTGGATTTTCACTAAGCTCCTCCATAAAGACTCTGGCCAACAAGTAAGTATGTTCAATATATATGCTCCGGTCTTACCAGCTGAGGAAAAATATTGTTGGGATTCAATTTTGTCCTACCTTTCATTTCACAATCCAGAAAACATTATTATTGCAAGTGATCTGAATGTCACTCTAGCTGTAAATGATAAAAAGGGAGGCTCCCCGGTCAGGGATCCAGCTAGAGAGTGGGTTGAAGACCTTATGTTGGGTTGGGAGCTGGAGGATATCAAGCCCACATCTGGGAAATTCACCTGGTCCAACAAAAGGGTTGGCCCCAGCCATATTGCTGCTCGTTTGGACAAATTTCTCGTCCAAACCTCTTTCCTAACATGCGGTCTAATGGCCTCCTCCAAAATTCTGCCAAACAGCACCTCTGATCATAAACCCATTCTCCGTGAGATTTCCATGGACGAAAACCTTGGCCCCATTCCCTTTAGATTCAGCCCTATGTGGCTTTAGCAAGATGGTTTCCAAGAGGTGGTCTCAGAGGCCTGGAACAGGCAAGTTCAAGGTTCCCCATTCTATGTGTGGGAAGAAAAAATGAGGGGTCTAAAAAGAAGGCTCAAGGAGTGGGCTAGAAGGTTGAATTCCCCCTCATCCAAAATAAAGGAGGCCCTGGACAGCCTTGTTGTCCATCAATTATCTTTGGAAAATACTGTTGTTTCCCAAGACCTCCTTCAAAAAGAATCTGATCTGCAAAAAGAATTCCACAAAGCAAGTAGGGAAGAAGAAGAGTTCTGGAGACATAAGTCCAAAACTCTCTGGTTATAGGCCGGAGACAAAAATACAAGCTTCTTCCACAAACAAGTTGCAGCACGCAAGCACTTCAAAACAGTTAAAGAAATTCATCATCAAAATGCAGTGGTTAAGGATTTTGAAGGCATAAAGCAGGCAACTCACTCTTTCTTCAAAGACCTCTACTCTGCCCTCGAAGACCCCCCCATTGATCCTCATGCCTATCAGATTGATTTAATTCCTCACTGTGTCCAAGAATCTGATAATTCTATGCTGACAGCTCCAATCAGCATGAATGAACTTAAAAACGCTTTGGATAGTATGGAACCGGATAAAGCTCCTGGCCCGGATGGGTTCACCGTTAGGTTTTATCTATCCTATTGGGCCACAATAAAAAATGACCTGTTGAGAATGGTCAGGAAATCTCAGTCTTGTGCCAAGATTGGAGGCAGCATCAACTCAGCCTTTCTTTCCTTGATCCCGAAAGAGAAAGGCGCCTCCAATTTTAGTAGATTCAGGCCAATCTCTTTGTGTAACTCTAGTTACAAGCTGATCACCAAAATAATAGCCAATCGCCTCAAGAAAATTATGCCGGTCATTATCCCTGAAAACCAAGGAGGATTCATCAAAGGGAGAAAGATTCTAGACAATATTGTGTTGGTGCAAGAAGCAGTTCATTCAAGCTATCATCGAAATGAGAAAGGTATGGTGATTAAGCTTGATTTGGAAAATGCCTTTGATAGGGTGAGACATGATTTCCTGTTTATTGTGATGAAGAAAATGGGCTTCTCTTCAGCCATCATAAATTGGGTAAAAGCCTGCATAGCCTCTCCTTGGATAGCGCCGTTGGTTAATGGTCGATCTTCAGATTTCTTCCAAGCCTTTAGGGGACTAAGAAAAGGTTTCCCTTTGTCCCCGCTCCTTTATGCTATCCAAGCCTCAGTGCTCAACTTTCAGCTTGACTTCAGTCAACAGATCCAAACCCTGCTTGGCCTTCGAATGGCTCGCAATGTCAAAGACATAAACCATGCCCAATTTGCTGATGACACTTTATTGCTTGGAGGAGCAAGCATAAATTCTGCAAGGTCCTTCAAGAAGGAGCTGGACATTTATAGAGAGGTCTCGAGCAGTAAGATTAACTACCTAAAAAGCACAATCTATGGCTGGAATTGCTTGGTCAAGGAATTGTCAGACATTGCAAGGCTTCTAGAAATGGAAGGGTCCTGGACCTGGGACTCTTTTAAATACCTGGGGATCCCAATCTTCAAGGCCAATCCTAAAGTAGCCCACTGGATACCCCTGCTTGACAAGCTTAAACTCAGAATCCAAGCTTGGGGAGCCTCATGGTTGAATAATGCTGGAAAGGTCATTCTGATGAAAGTTGTTCTCTCAAGTCTGCCGTTATATCAGCATTCCATCCTCCTTGCCCCTAAAACCTTCATAAGTAAAATGGATGCTCTTCTGAGGTGTTTTCTGTTGGAAGGGGGGGAAGATAATGAAAGAAGGATGCACCTAGTAAAATGGGACACTCTTAAAAAGCCATTTTTGGAAGGAGGTCTCCAAATGCGCGATCTGGTTGCCCAAAATCTAGCTTTGGGATCCAAGCTGCTATGGAACATTGTCTCTGGGAATTCAAGTTGGAGCAAGAAGGTCCTGTGGAAAAAATATTTTCATGGGCAATGCCTTAGATGCTTGGATCAGCCTCCAAGAACCTCCAAAGGTTCTCCTGTTTTTAAACTCTGTCTCAAATCCATGGAGCACTTCAGCCATAATCTGTATTGGATCCCAGGTAATGGGAAAAAAATAAGAATCTGGGATGATCCAATTCTTGGTGATCAGCCTTTGAACCAGATGGAAGAACTCGCCAATATTAAAGCTTGGCTTCAGGCCCACAATTTAAATACCCTCTGGGACATCTCCAATTGGACGGAGGATGCAACATGTCTCTAGGACAGCTGGCATCTGGGGGAAGTTTCCTCAGTGGCTGGAGGGAGAAGCCTTGGTTCTTCTGGATTTTCTCCAAGGGAAATCCCCTTCAAAAGCTTCTGCTAAGGACAAACGAGGGTGGGGATCACTCTCAGGCTCATATTCTGCTTCTGAAGGTTACCAAAGCCTGATG
The DNA here is from genome assembly GCA_034641835.2 of Pinus albicaulis. Lineage (NCBI taxonomy): Eukaryota > Viridiplantae > Streptophyta > Pinopsida > Pinales > Pinaceae > Pinus > Pinus albicaulis. The sequence goes on from JAXQQM020080982.1 coordinate 4,540, forward strand.
GCCATTCCGAATGTTCCTCCGGATCCTGCTCAATGGAAATTTATTTTGGCATTCCCCTCTCTCCCCAAAGTTCACTTCTTCTGCTGGACGTTAGCACATAAAAGTATCCTCACTAGAGATAATCTCCGTAGGTGTGGTATGGAAGGGCCATCCAAGTGCATCCTCTTTTTGTCAGATGAAGAAACTGTTGATCACCTGTTCTTAATGTGCCCTTTTGCTCAAGAAGTATGGAAGGGTGTCCTGATGTTAGAATCTGACAAAATAGAGCTCCCAGGGAACATTCCAAATATTATTCGAAATTGGGTCAATTTATCTCCGTTTGGTCTCTCCAAAAAACACCTTCTCAAGACTATTTGGATGTGGATTCCCAAATTCGTTTGCTAGAAGCTGTGGCTGGAGAGGAACAACAGAATATTCAGGAATGAAAGCTGCAACCCGACCAGAGTCATCATTAAAGTCAAAGCTTTTTTGGGGGAAGCTCTAGAATCAAATACTGCTATAAAGAATGAAAAAGTGTTGGACAGTGAGGAGGATCTCTGGTTTAAAGGGTTGGTCCCAAATCATAAGGATTGTCCCATTCCTCCTGCTATTGCCCATTCTAACTAGGAAATTCGACTGGATGAGCAGGAGTTCATTAAGTTGAGGTCGGCTCTGAATGAACATTGTCTATTCTTCGACGGGGCCTCTAAAGGTAACCCTGGTGTCGCGGGAGGCGGTGGGGTTCTCTTATGTCCTGGTGGTTCATATGTGCTTCATTTTTCCTGGGGTCTGGGCAAGGAAACTAATAACAGAGCGGAGGCTCTTGCTCTGTGGCAGGGTCTAAATCAAGCGATTAAAGGTAACTTCCTTCCCATCTATGTCTTCGGGAACTCTAGGCTCATTATCCAGGCTTTGAACACCCAAAAGAATCCTTCTCAGGTTCAATTAGCCACCATTCTCAGGAAAATCAAGCTTATATTGCCAAAATTCCACAAAATCTCATTCTTTCATATCCTCAGAAAGCTTAATTCTCAGGCGGACAAGGAAGCCAATCTAGGCTCTCTTCGGAGTAGAAGGTCACTTTCAGTTAATAATGTTGACTCAATCTGCAATATTCCACAAAACCAGAGAAATTTGGGCTTCTTTTCCTCCGGGCTCTCCCCTGTATCAAAGTTTTGTCCATCTTCCTCCCTATCGGATCCGATTCATATTGAACGACCAGTTGCTAATGAACTCAGATCCTTCTTTTAAGAATCAGTCAGACCATTCTCCCCACTTTCTCGACATGTGCCCTCTCCCAGCTTTTCCTGCTGTTACTAGTTGCAATCTGAAGAGCGTGTTCTAGATGAATATTATCACCAACATCAGTGGTAGATGCAGTCATGTTCTGTCAGCTATTTATAGTGGATCTGCAGCAAATCGAAGGGAGGGATCTCCTCACGAGATCCTGAATTTCCAAATTACGGCTCTGCTTGCTGTCACGGAGGGAAATCAAGCTGCCTTCTCTATACAAACTCTAGCAATCAATCGTGGTCCTTCCAGCATTCTCGGGGTATCTCTATTTGCTGCTTTTTCCAGCGCTTTCATCGCCCAAGGTAACAAAGTTAACAGAAGCCTCCTTCTGGGAAACCTCAGTTCCTGCATCAAGTATTACTATCTCAAAAGAGAAAAACCGACCTGCGCTCTCAGACAGAGCAGTAATGTAATTGCCCGCGGCAGCTGGTTTGTCGCCTCTTAATAAAACTTACAAAAAAAACTCAATGTATCATTTTGTTGTTGAAACTATTAAAGTCTGCTAGAAAAGTCATAACCTATTAGAATCATAATTTAATGAATTTTAAGAAAACCATAGGTGATAAGTCATCAAGTGATTTGACGGATCCTCTCTAGGCTTAGCATCAAATTTCGGTATGTCACTTGGTAATTTAGTAGGAATAACCGACCAAAAAGGATAATGATAAATTAGATCGTTCATTAGCTGGGATAGATTTGGTAATTTTAACATCACACTGAAAAGTAAATTATAGCTAAAGTCTTGTTGAGAATACATATACCCTTGAGGATTAAGTCCAACCACTGGAGGAGGATATCTAGGATATCTTAGAATAGCTTGTGCAGTTGGAATTTGAATTCCTCTAGGAAAACCAGGGTAAGTCGTACCAGGTTGAGTTTGAAATGAAAATCCTTGAAAATTTTGACCAAGATATGGTTGACTTTGAAAAGGCTGACACTGATACGATTGACCCCGTACCATTTGACCCGGGTAAATATGGCCTTGAAAAGGTTAACCTAGGTAAGGTTGACCTGCATACGGTGCTTGAATTGTTCCTACACTAGGCTGACTAGGAGGTATATGTGATGTAGACTAGAAATTTGGAATAATAAAATATTGAGGTATAGTCTGACCAGTTTGATAACCAGATGCTTGAGACATGGTCTTTGTGGGTTTTTGAATCGATATCTGAGGCGTACCTTACATATTGATTTTTGGCATATATTGGGCAGGTGGTTGAAGTGTACTTGGAACCGATTTTTGAAAAATTATTTTCATAGTAGGTTGAACAAATTTTTGGGGAATACTCTAGACAGGTTGCTGAAAAAATACTTGAGGATTACCCTAGACATCTTGTTGAATAGGTGTATATGATATATTTTGGCTAGTAACTTGGACTGGTTGATAGACAAACATTCGTGGAGAAACTTGAACAAGTTTTTAAACATAAGGAGGGTTCCAAATAGTACTCCCCATTCTTGGAAATGGAGCACCAATAAAGGGTTGAGATATAACAGATTGGCATAGACCGTTCTGAGGTATCTGACCAAGGTTCATATAAGTTCTAATAACAGACGATCCTACAAATGGAGGATAAATTCCTCTAGGTGGTTTCCCTCCAAGAGGAACATAGGACGGTTGCCCCCCATCTGGATAGTAAATCCCATTTGGTGTAGGTTGAGGATTACCTGGGTTTCCAGATAACATATTAATATATTGGTCGAATTCCAAAGGTGTTTCAAGCATGGAATTCATGTTCTAAGCAATCATTTCTACATAAGTAGTAGATAAACCATATGAGATTCCAGAAAACTAAGTAGAAACTTGAGAAGAAGGAGTGGCTCCAGAAAAATTTTTAGTGAGTGATTGATACCCATCGGGAACCGAAGGTCCACCATATAGAAATAAATCTGGAGATCCTGTAAGTATAGAAGTCACAACGGGTTGGCTAAGTGGTGTACTCATCTGAAAAGATGAGGTTAAACTTACAGGAGAATCTTCTGACATGATTCACCTAGGGGTAAAATCAAAAGGAGTCCATAAACAAGGAATACCTTGACCTACAAAGTTTAATGGAGTCAAATACCAAGGATTTGGTTGAAAAGGTTCAAAAGGAAGAGCTTGAACAATTAATGGATCATCGGTAGTAAGAAGAGGATATTTAGGATTTTCTTCTTCTCCTTCAATAATATCTTCAATGCTTAGAAGACTAGGAGGTAGACTAGTTATAACAATAGTTCTTCAGATGAAAATGATAGAGGGTTAGGATAAATAGCAGCTGAAGGTGATTTAGTTTCAAAAATGTCAGATTCAAGTTCCACAATATTTGGTTCAATAAATTCTATTTCTAAAGTTCTACTGATCTCGGATTCACCCCGAATGATCTCAGGTTCTAGGGTTTCAGTAACTTCAGGTTCAGATTGAACTGTGTATGAATCTATCCTTTTTGGTTGAGTTACTTCATATTCTATCATTTCAATTTTTGTAACACAAAATGTTTCAGGTTGGTTTGACATTCCAAATTCAGCTGATTTTAATTTCTCCATTTTTATTTTTTCCAATTGACTAGGTGTGTAAGGGGGTAAACCCCACATTCTACGCAAATGTCTTCGTAATTCTACCGTGATGAATTTTATTAAACGTTTGTTCCAAATTTTAATCAACCAAATAAATAACAAAAATCAAATAAAAGGGTAACTAGGTATAAAAGGATTACCAAGCCCCTGTGAACTGTGGAATACCATTTCCAATACGTGGATGAAATACCCCCAAATGCTATGTTCGGTATATCACAAATGACAAGGTGGCCGACTTGGTTACCTATGGATGATATGCAACCTAGAGTGGGTCTTCCAATATACCCGAGAGTACATGGAAGAACAGTCTGTATTAGTGTTTTCTAGTGCATCTTGTATGATAGGAATCATTCTGATATACTTTTCATATGTAGAGCGCCATTTGACATACCCAAGGATACGTGGAGAAAAATACAATATACTTACGCACGTGGAATACTGACTACCTGCAGAATATAACGCAAATAATTAATGATATCTCCTATGTTTATAGATGTCATAACACATATTCTAAACTAGAACCACACTAATGTTTGGTTGATTTTAAAGTTCCTCTTCTCATTAAGTTTGATTTGATATTGCGTGATGTAAATGATATAACAATTTCAATTCCAATATAAAGCAAAAAATATGTGAAAATGAATTCTTTAATTTGATGAAATTATATCTATGGGAAGGAAAAACTTCTTTTGATTTTCCAACAAAATGCAAGAAGACAACATTTACCATATTTATTTTCACCAAATGCAGAAATTCGACTTTCAAATTTCAATTCATCAAATAATAAAATAATTACAAAATCTCTTTCAAATCACATAAAATCTCTAAACTTTAAAATACTAAAGAGATAACTAACAAACTCTTTCATACCATGATTTCAAATTGATGTAATGAATGCCAAATCATTGTAAGCATAATTCTGTGTTGTTTTGTTTAAAAAGGAATAATCAATATTCTTTCAATTCAAAAAAAACAACCAACTGTGAATCAAAAGTGATTACTTTGAAAAACCCAACTTTTCACTTATGCTAATGATTCTTTGCAAGTAGTTATACACAAGTATCTAATCTAATCTATTGAGAGAAGAAATACATACTCAGAATAACCCAACAATGACCAACCTTTCTTTTGATAAATCAATAGATCAAACTCTAAACCCTAGTTTTCAAAGACAAGAATTTTTTCAAAAATAATGATCCAAAACATCAAATCAAAATACAATTGAATTTTTCATAATGTAAACATATGAAAAAAATCATAACCAACAAAAATTTTCATACCCAAATGACAAACCCTATTTTTTTTAAATTTCTAAGTGTGTCGTAGGTGAGAAATTGACACCAGTGTGTTGTCGCTCTGTTGCTAAGGGAAAGACTACGCAATTTTCATTATGCTAATAAAGAGCGGTGTGTGACACCCGAGAAAAACAAAGAAAAACAAAAAATGAAGCTACAGATCCAAAAATTAACTTTTCAAGCATCTAAATACAATCAATCAAGGTAGTGGAATACAATTAGAGAACACATGAAGGCATATAGAAGAACAAGAACGTTACCCAGTATGGTCGCAAATTTATTAGGCAAACAAATCTTGTCTTGAGGACAAGACAAGATCTCCCTAGACTCAATAATTATATCTAGTAACAAACAAACAAACTATTAAAACTTTCCCTAGGTCCATTTTATCGAATCATAAGCATGAGTAATGGAGTATTAAATCCATATCTTTCAAACGAAATGCCCAATGAAGATCCTTGTTAGGTTTGATGTAGCTTCCCAATGCTCAGAATCTAGACCTGCAAATACACTAACAAACACAAGATCAAAGGCACGTGATATATAATGATTCAATACAACCTATACTAGTGATCAAGGAGACTAGTACCTAATATCATAAGCAATGGAAAATGAAAGTAAACATCCAATATATCAAATCCAATGGACAATATAGTGATAAATAAATACTCTTTTGTATTATAATTGAATAAAAAGGAGAGATACAACCTAGCCTTGATGTTGACAAATCTCCTTCCAATAGTCTCCAATCCTCCCTTAAGTGACAAGATTCCAACCTCAAATTTAAAGTATAATTTTACATCAAAAGTAAACCCATTTCCCTCTGGTCTGTGTTGAATTTATAGGCCAAGAGGAGGAGGTTTTAGATCCTCTTCCTAAGGATCAATCCACAAAAATGGAGATTAGGGTTCCATAATGAGAGGGAATATATTCATGAACCATGGGATTAGGCACAAACAGGTAGGGGCCAGTGTTCTTCTTGTTGATATAATATTCCCCAACAAGGCTTCTAGAAATTTCTTTTTTATTTTTTAAAATATTGTCGCACTTTTAATGGAAGACAGAACGCAGGATTGTGCAGACTATAATTATTATAACTGCGTTTATGCAGGTAATTTTTAGTAAAAGTGCGACGATGCTTGAAATTAGGTTTTTAAGCAATGTAATCCGAGATTCTTATTATTTTCATAATGGTTTTGCTTCCAACATTGTAGGGGATTACTTGCAAGAGTTCATCAAGTAGTGAGAGATCTGTATTTTCGGTCATTTGGGCGATGGTGAAAAAATGATGTATAACGAAGGGATATTATGGTGTTGTCTTTCACCTAGGCTACCCACTCCACAATTTCACTGTTGATCAACGTAGGCCAATCCATGATCAGGTGAAAATTATGATAATAAATGGAGGCTTGTATAGGCCTGCTCACTACGCGCCATAGGAAAACCAAAAAATCACACAACACGACCTTAATAAGCATGCAACAACGTTCCATGGGCCTTCCCCTTAGAGCTTTGGATTCGTATATCCCTCCTTTCATCTAGTCATTAGTCTATTTTCCACACACACGATTATATTTACTAAATTTGTGTTTGTTTTTTTATCACATACTAGTTTATTGAACTCAAATTTTGGAAACTTTTCTACTGATAACAACTTCATTAGTAATGACACTTCCTAGTTTTCATACCTTCTACTGAAGTTAATTTATCTTCAATCTCAAATTTTGGAGCCTCCTCCATTAATACAACTGCATTAACAATAACATTAGATTTTTCCACATTGATTGCTTCGATGTCATTACCCTTTTATTGAGATTTTTTTTGCGCCTTCTTCTCTCTCTTCAAATTTTTCAATTTTGTTAATAGATTTTTATTATGAGTTCTTAAACGATAAATTTCATCATCTTTGATTAATAGTTTTCTTTATATAGAATTATTTCGGTAATAATCACATTCAAATAAACATTGTCGACGCATTTCGAACCAACAAGTGTCGTTCATCATCAGGACTAGGTGAGAGATCAGATCCAGACGTTGAGTTTAAATAGATGCAGAAATGGCTAAACTAGCCACTAGGATAATGGCTAGTTGACTTTGAAAATTCAAATAGATTAATAATGGCTAGTTTTATTATACATATATTATTTAATTTTTTATTATTATTATTATTATTATTATTTATTACATATTTTATTATTTTTATTTATTTTTATTATTATTTTTTTCATGAGGCCAAAAAAAAAAAGCCGGAAAACAACAGACCATTAAGAATATAGGGCAGGGATCCAACACCTGTTTATATTCCAGTCGTCATCTCCATTGATATTTACGGGTCTTTTTTCAATTTCTAAGGCCTCTCTTAACTTACGATGATGGAAATGGTCAATCCTAGCTATGACCTTAGCCTCTTCGATACAGATATGATGGTCAGTGTTTTCCAAGCTCTTTATTCTGAGCATTAAAGCTCTTTTATCTATTATTGAAATTTATAAATTTTTGTATATTACTTCTCCAATTCCATTTGAGAGAGGACAATTTCTTTTTTTTTTATGATAACAGTTTTGTTCAAATCTCTAATTTGTCCTTCGATATTGTCATTTGTGAGTCCTCATCATATTGAATTGTATCATTTTCTATACAATATGTAGATTCTAACGACAACTCTTTTTACACTAGTGACAAATGCTATAATGTTATCTTCTTTCTGTCATAAGTGAATGCCAACAATTTCTCTTTTACATTCGGAACGACTATCTCCAATGTTTTCATCTAGTTAGAACCTAGAATTTTGTCACCCATATCAAAACTAATAAATTTTGTAACTTTGAAATGGAATATGTTGTTATGATTATCAATAAATAGTTTTATATCCCAAATTTCAAATATCTTGTAGCCATACGTGTTTTTTAATAAGAATACTTGATTATGGAATTAATAATTGATTCGCTAAGTATACATCAAAATAATTTATTTATTTTTTTAAGAAAATTAACTATAATATACCATTTCCTTGAATAGTCCCTTTGGGTTTTGATAATCTAAATAGCACACTTGGATTTTTCAAGTTAGAAAACCTAATTTCATTTTATTTATTTATTTATTTATTTTGTCAAATATTTATGTTATTACATCAAGTTAGTGTACCTGCCTCAGTAGCTATTACGCATTGGGTTTTTTTTTATGTTGACATTAATTTGGCTATTTGCAAAAAAATTGATAATTTTCCATAGTTAAACATTTAAATTTTTTATTGTTTATTTATTTAAATTATTTAAATTTATTTTTCTGAGTTCTTATTGGTCCATACTTTCAACATGTTATTGGAAAATGCTTTGTAAAATGTGCTAAAAAGTACAAAAGTACCATGCATAAGGTAAACAGGATTGTTTTCGTTTTAACTATTTTTTTTTAAATTTATTTTTCAGTTTAATGCTTTGACCCTTCTCACGCGATAAAGCTAATGATGAAATTCACCCTAAATTCAACGAAATTACGTGGAATTAATGCCAAATAGGATACGATAACAGGTTGTGTGGGAGAGTCACTGAAACTTAAACTTGAATATGATCTTTATTTTTGTGGTCGCTCACATTTCACAATTATTTTTGTTCATTTAATATAAAAATAATTGATTTCTTAATTTATGCGTTACAATTGCCAAAAGTTACAAAATGCTCCGTACAATTGGAAATTTTTTATTAATATGATTTTTTTTGTTTAATTTTGTTAAAGGTGAGTAGATGGTACATTTGATTCTAAAATAATTTTGAAATAAAGTGTCATTGTAGTTTTGAAATATTTTTTTAATTGTACTTACTATCAATTTAATATTAAAGTATCTTGGTATAAATAAAAGTATATTTTTTATTAATAGAGTACAAATTATTTAAGTAGTTAATTTTTGGTAGAGAATGTTTTAAATTTCTCAAATATAAATATGTTGAGAGTTAAATTTAAATTATTTATAATATATTTGATAATTTAAATTATTTTTAATATATTAGATAATTATAATTTTTTAATGTTTTTTTGGGTAAGATAAAATTACATTTATATAATTTAAAATTTCATTATTTAGATTATACTATTATGTTTATTTATTATTTTATATTATTAAATATTGAGCTGCAATTGCAAAATACTCTTAATTTTAAAATAATTTTTTAGAACATGATTGAGTTGAAATAAATAAATAAGTTAAATATTAATTGCATTTAACCAATACTAATTACATAATAACAATACAAAATAAATTAGTAATTATATGAAGATATGAAAACTCTATATGTCATTTTAAACTTACAATCAACAAAGCAATTTTGCGAAGCAAAAACACAACAATCCTTACATTTGACTTATATGCTTATTACTGAATAGCAAATATATTACTGAATTTTAGTTCTAGTATAACATAAATTTTGTCTATATAATATTAACTCATGGTAGAGTAACAAAAGCTATTTACAATTCAGATTTTTCCATAATAATTTAAGCTTAAATTTCCATGGTTAATAATATTATTTAATGCATATATTAATTATTTTTATAATTAATATTTTTTTAAATGTGAATTGTATTAAAATGACTTTACATTATATTTCAGTCTATTTTTAAAATAAAATAAAATTTATATACTATATAATTAACTTACTTTTACTTAATTGTACATTTTTAAAAAATTCATAAATACATGTATTATTTTTTAAAATAATTTTTTAGAACATGGCTGAGTTGAAATAAATAAACAAGTTAAATATTAATTACATTTAACCAATACTAATTACATAATAACAATACAAAATAAATTAGTAATTAAATTAAACTAAGTAGCAAGAACTAAAAATAAAATTAAATATTTATTTAAAAAAAATTATAGTATAGAAGATGTATAAATATTATGCAAATTAAATTTATAAGAACTTCATCATACCTAAATATTATACAAAAAATTATTGATAATAATAATTTAAGTGGAAACTTATTTTAAAAAATAATTTATTATATTTATTTATCATAATTTACTAAATTTACATTAATAAAAATTATATAAATTAAGAGTATTTTGCAATTAATAGTATAAAATATTAAATAAACATAATAATATAAAATAATAAATAAACAAGCTATTAGCACAAATAATTTAAAGAGAAGTGGCAGATTGAACAAAATAAATATCTATTATATATATATATATATATATTTATTAAGTATTAAATTATAATTAACAAATAAATAAATATATATATATATATATATATATATATATTAAGTATTAAATTATAATTAACGTAAATAAAAACTTATTTTTTTAACTATAATATATTTATAATTAGTTAATCTATGATTGAGCATTTTAAACATGATAAATTCCAATTTTAAAGTGTTATCCATATGTTCTTACTAAGTGAATTAACAATGCACTGAAAACAATTACCCATAAACATACTCAAACTCAAATTGTAACATTCCTATATTTACATTAAGAGGCAGGTAGTGACTACTTGTAGCCTTACTAATTGTTGATATTATGAAGATATGCTATTACGATAATCAATAAGAAAATATTTATTAAATGATAATCATATGAGTTATTAATTGATGATATTATACCATATGTCCATGTGTGGATATTATGGGGAAGAGGGAGCTGTTGATTGAGTTTTTCATTGAAGCTAAAAAATTCCTGTATACATAACCCATATTATAGTATCTAGATTAGGGTTGGAGGATGTTCTGTTGATATAATGCCCATCATTTCTCAGAAGCGGAGTAATAAGGGTAAGCAAAGCGGCGGTGCTATGAGTTTGGCGTGAAGAGTTGGAAAAGGTTTATTTTTATGTGTTGATTTCCGGTGATATTTGAAGTAAGTAATTTGTTGGCGTATATTTTCTATAGGATTTTTGTCCAAATCGGTGGTTATGGAAACGGTATAGATGTTTCTTTCTTGTTTATATTTTCTCTCTGGGTCTGTTGGATATGTGGGTTGGTTGTGGAGGTTGTAGTCTGCATTGTTAGAAATTAATGGAGAATAGGTTACGTAGTTATGATTTGCTCTTTATTTGACATTCAGTTCTTATTAATTAGGAATCTGTTTTGCCTATGTATCTATTTAATTCTTGATGCTTAATGAAGAAGGCGAAGCGAATGCATTTGTTGGTGGGAGCTCCTGGTGATCTGGTGTTTGTCTAAACTTCTGTCTTCTGCATTTCTTAACATGGTATCTCAGTGGGAAGAGCTACGTTCTGCATTGAATGCGTGAGAGATTGTATTGCCGCTAAAGCGTTTCAAAGGCCGAGCCAATGTTTTTGTTTAGTGTTTTGAAAGTGGATCGGGCGTGTCTTGGTCACGATAGTAATGTACGAGAGTGCGTGGGGTTGAGAAGACCTGGAAGTCTTTTGTATCACAGAAATTTGTGACCACCAATATTTGGAAAAAACGTGACCACCACGAAATGTTGTCTACCATGAGTATGACCGCCATTTTCTTTGGAGTTGGAATCGTAACTCTGTGAATTAAAATTGCCGTAAGCGAGTTTTTTTTTTTGTGATTCTTTGTGAACGCCAAAACAAGGGAAAATTTTTTCTGAATCTGTGATTTAATTTGCTGGTACACAGAAATTATATCAATTTGTTTATTTAATACACAAACTTCCGACTTGAATCCTTGCGTAGTCATTGTGCCGTTCATGTCAATTTTTTGAGGCCCGCACAAATTTTGAAGACTGTGTATGTGGCCGCTGTCAATTTCTGTCAATTTTTTTTTAGCCAGCGGTCGAATTGAATGAAAATTTGAATGTAAAGGCGTGAAGCAGGCCCGGTAAAGGCGTTACAAAGAAGAAACGGGTGAAGGCGTGAAGCAGGCCCGGTAATTCGTGAGGTTGAACAGTAACAAACTGGTTTGATTGACATCATCGGCACTCATGTCCAGTTAATATCAGTGAGTGGTTTATTGTTGTGAGAAAAGTTCCGTGAAAGTAATATCCATTTCCCGGATGATTGTTTTTGATTCACAGTATAATTGATCATTTTCAGCCCGAGACTTGCGTTTTGTTATTTTGATGAGCTTCTATACGTTCTGCCAGTACTTGTCATTTATTTTGATGAGATAACGCTGCTGGAACGATGAATTCTTATGATTCTTGAAGCTGAAATGATCTAGCCTTTGTGTGAAATACTTGGTCTCATACTCATACTGTGTTGTAAAATTGACCTTCTCTCGGTTAATAATTGAAAATTCGCCCAGAGTTTTGGGCCTCTAGAAGGAAGGACGCCCTACATTTCAAATTCTTGTCTTCCAAAGGCTGTGGATATTAGTTGGAAACGAAAGGGTTATGGAGATGTCGTAGATGATCTTAAAACACCGCAGGGGA